>OMPB01037549.1:0-11111 GCA_900312615.1 Stylephorus chordatus | reverse complement strand
GAAATATTCATCTGATAGATGAATGTTTACCCGTCAGTGGTTAAAACCAGTTGATTGCAAAATGTATGTTTGTTTTACTTTTAATATGTACTGGCTTGGCAACACTACAGGGAGTTTAGAACAATCGGATCGGAATGATTGAATTATAGTGATGAATAATTCAGTCATATTAAATTCTTGAACTTAGAACCGAGTAGTTGCTGCAAAATAGTGATAAAATGGAAAGAAATGAGTGGATCAGATATAGCCAATATAATTCAGGGTTTTTGAGAAAAACAATATTGCCAGCAGCATGCCACACAATGTAAAACATAATTGTTTGTGTCTGGAATATTAATCTTTTTAAGTAACAATCATGCTGGAATATTGAATATTTTCATGTGAATGACATTTTAAATTAGGAACTCAACCGTAGGGATTTGAAAAGACAATGTATCAACTAGAAAAGCACATTTAAGCATGCAGAGCACCTCCGACCGCATTAACAAAAAAAAAAAAAAACAACAACAACTATTTGAAACACAGATTACAGACATTGTTCCTTAGCGTCATTCAATATATTGTATAACCTTTTCCTGTGAACTTTACGGTCTTGGCCTCATTATGTATTCTCACTGCGCTTCCAACCCAATCCTTTTCCAATTTTGCTCTCGTAGACAATGGATTGTACTGCCGCCCTCTGCCGTTTCTGCAGACAGCCATAAGCCATTAATATGTGGCACATGGTCTGTGAGAAAGCAGGAAAGGTTACAGATAGGGTATTGCATGGACACTGCTGTAGTTATGTAGTGCTGCGTTGTAGTCCATATTGATTGTGCAGTGTTAATTTGCATCAATGCAAAAACTTAATGCATTTGTAGTTGTACTGTCACTTTCTGTAATTATTTTATTGTTTAGAAATATTATTGGTGCATATAACTCCCTTGATAAAAATGTTGTCATACATTACTTCATGAGATGCATGTAAAGCCATATATACAAAAGATTTCCCTTCAATACTGTTTGGTGCTCATAGAAAAGAGACATTTTATAATTACGTGCAAGCTTACAATCGTACCACATTTTACACTGGTAAAAGCAAACCTGCAATGCGCTTTCAAACCTATTTCTTTTATTTGGATCCCATGTGCTTGATTTCTCCAGGAATCAATGAGTCAGAATCTGGGTCAGTGGCTGGTCAGGGCAACTATTAATTAAGCTAATGTTGAACCTAAGAAAAGGCTCACCTTTTGCCTTTGGCATCAATATGATTACAATCCAATCGACCTTTTATATTAATAATGTGTTATCAAATGTGTGCTGGGCATAATCTTAGGTACATACAGCCGTCAAACCATTTGACATCACATCCCATCAACATCACTTAACTTGCTTCATATCTTAATATCTTAATGACTCATTTGTGGAATGATGAGAGGATCCTCCTAGCTAATAAAAATCTATAATGATACTCGTAGATAAAGTAGATATCCAAATGACTAATGTGTCTTTAAGCTACATTTTTCATAATAAAATAGACCGGTTCAGTTATTGTTTTGAACAGGAAAGTCCTTTGCCCTTTAAATCCGGCCTCTAAAATATTCTTTGCTGACATTTGTGTCAACCTCTTGCAGGCCCTAAGAGACACATCCTTACAAATGTCAGCCTATCTTTTCATTAGTATTGAAGGATATGTCCTTGGCTTCTTTGCTGTCTGCATGTTGCAATCGAGCTGCCAAATGTCAATTCTGAGGATCAAATAAAAATGCCATTGCACTACTTCATTGATATAGTGTCTCTCTTGATATAAGGCCACTAACTGTCAATCCTACTTTGACACGGAGGTGCCAGATTGAAATTAATTCGGATCAATACGACAGAAAGCAGCCCCTATTTTGCCGTATCGTTACGTCACTTAGAGAATTTGGCAAACTGACATTTTATCATTTATACTTTTCAGCTGTGTCCTTAAGTAATTATACTTCTTTAGCTAAGAGTACAAAATAATCATTCAAAACCTTACAATCCAGGCTCTCTGGGTCCGGCAGTAGCCCGTGAGAAAGCACGTCTCATCTGGCAGACGAGGGGATGTGGGGGCGATCCTCAGCCCCATGTGTGGAGCTCTCGCTCTCAAGACCTTAAAACCTTAACGCCTCCAAAGCCCTTGCACGGTCTATATACTGTACCCGTATATGCACTCAATTGACTAACGTTTCCTGCAGTTTCTGATACAGCAGCAAAAAGAGGTTCACAGTGGTGGTTGACAGTAGTTGATTTTGATTGGCTCTTGTCTTTCTGGGTGCACAGAAGCACTTTATGGTTTTTGTTGATTTAATAGCATGATGTAGCTCAACACTAATTTAGCGGATTTCAACACTTGGTAGTGGGATGAGATTATGGGTAGTTTTCGATTGCAGCCATATATTCTAGCAAAAGTAAATTGCTAGAATTGTATCTCTTAAGTAAGGAGTAAGGAAAAGGCATAAGTGAATGAGCCAATAGAAATGAGCTAACTGTCATGAAGTAGGCTAATGTTTATAGACTAAATACAATACTCAATTGGGCCTATTGATTCTCCATTGCACCAAATAAATAAATCATGTTATCCTCACTTTATTTCAAAGGTCTTTACTTGTCAGCTTGTCAGTCAAAGGTATGAGATTGTGTACATTACCTGCTGCAGGAGTTATGACAACCCCATGTGACAACCCCCATGTGAACCAAATAATTGGTTTTAGAGCAAATGCTTGCGCCAAACAAAGGCATCGTCTGTAGACCCAAGCATGTTCGCAGGTGACTTGATGGCTTTGAGCTGTGATACAGGTTAAAGGTCCCTCCACCGTCTGTCCCCACCAACAGGTACTGTATGCATCTTTCAACGTGTACGGGGTGGAGAGGGAGGGACATTTCCACACCGTTCCACCATCCTATAAAGATAGTATTTGTGTGCTCTGTTCGAAATTGTTACCTTGCTTCGCTCTCTCCCTGAGTTACTATGTGTGCATGCTTAGGGGAGTGGAAAGCAGTGCGCGACGTACACTAAGCGCTGCCCAGGGCCCTTGGAGCTGTTCTCAACAGATGATTCGCTGTGTAACAGCAGAGCACTAGTGACAGACCCAGCTCTATTCCGGGAAGGACAGTTACTCCCCCAATCAACGAGTCAGCTTCCTCTGGCCTAGATCTCCTTTTGTTTTGTACATTCAAATTTGCATTCTTTTCTTTTTTTTTGGGGGGGGGGGGGGTAGAAAATACTTGGCGAGTAATGACCGTAGAGTTTATCAGTTACAAAAACTGTGAAGGTATGCTTTCAACTTTTGTAGACAAATACTGAAATATTAGCATTTTTAGCTTTTGCATTATTCTTCCCATCTGTCACAAGACACCGTTGAATCTATAATCTCTATAATTAAATATTTAACTTACAGACTGGTCAGACAAGAAGACTACATAGAATTTGTGTCTAAGCTATTGGCAAATAATTACCAAAGAGCAAATGATTATGGCAGATATTTACATTCACCAGGTCATTAGATCTATTTAATATCAGCATTGACTGTGATCTGTAAGTAATTTAATGATTAAAAAAGTAAAAGTATTTTTATCAACTGAAGTAAGTAATCTAAAAGTACAAGTATAAGTACTTATGTGCTTCAAGCGCCCTGTAGCCAGCAGTGCTGCACATTGATTTTTCAACGTTGCCCGGAGACAGTGGCAGTTAAATAAATGCTTTAATAGCTTCCAAGTTATTAATAGTATACTTGTTTATTTGGACAATATTGTTCAGTTAATCAAGTGTTAACAAACGTATACAATGGCCATAAAAACCTAATAAAATGTGATAGAGGGTTAGGGGTCAAGAGTATTAGAAAAGTTCCTCATTGCTGTTGTTTTGGCCAAATTACATTTACATGCAAGTATGAAAATTAGACACTACTGAAATGATCAGCAATACTTTGCTGATGCATTATGTGTTTCAATGATATTGTGGTTGCCAAATCCTCTTGTATGTGTTTGATTACATTATTTTTTTTTTAAATTAAATTAAATTTAATCAATTAAATTTCCTTCTTGCTTGCGCGGCCATGGCTATAGACCCATTTTGGCTATCGCCAGGATTGACAGATGGCAAGTCCAGGCCTGGCCTGGGGTGGACTCAGCTAAAACTAGAGTTATAGCATCCAGCTGATATCAAATCTGTTTAATTCTCTATGACTCTTCCTCCAACTGCCTTTGAAGTCAACAAAGACATGTTTTTAATTCAAGTGGAAGAGTCATTACCCCTCAAATGTAGAGGTCTGCGAACATATTCTGTAAATCAAGGACATAAATAGCTAATTTCATGGTTGGCTTTTGTGCAAATAAAAAAATTGTATGAGTCATGCTTTTACGAGAAGTGGTATCTCTTATTGGGATTACCCATTAAAAGATGATGTGAAATATGACACACAGCAATTGGACCTCTTCATTGTTTCCCTCAAAAGTATGCAGAGTAAAGCAATGTTATTAAATATAACTTGTGTTTGTAGTGAAACTACTTAAATACTTTTAAATCTTAAATCTTTAAAAAAAGTTAATACAGGTGTTAAAAGGGTTACTGAAGCTTTAAGTTACGCTGTTTAATAGAAAAACATTTTAAAAAATTGCTGACAATAAATTAACTAAATTGAAAGTGAACACTGTCCACTCAGCATATAAGCTAACTGATGTCTTGAGAAGATTTAGCTTATATGGAGAGTGGACAAACGTGGACATTTCAGATGGTTTAGGAGGCTGTTTAAATCTATGCACTGTATTACAGGTTCTGAGGGAATTTATGTATAATTTTTGACATCTGACATCAAACTTACCCTTTAAATAATTCCTCCTCCACATCCAAGAATTGTACTACACTCCACCACTAAACACATCCAAACCCTTTTGTATAACTGCAAAGGAAGCAATAATCGGATATGCATGTATATAAAATGAAATATTTGAATTATAGGCCCTCACAAAAGTTATGACTGTATTGAAGGGAAGCTTTTGGATGAAGGCAAGGACAAAAATACTTGTTTGGGTGTTAATGCCCCACCTGATGTGATGAAATGTCGAAAGAAGGAAAATATATGCCTGGTCAGGCTCTTTTGAAATTATTTAACTTCCTTTGTTCTCCAAAGCCACCTATCCATTTCAAAGACCTAGTGGAATAACAACGGAAATCACAAACACAGCAAATAACAATTGCTGTAGGCTACATCAGTGCGAGTGATGCTGTCGTGGCGAAGTATATATACACTCAAAAACATCTTGAAATTGAATGCGACTGCTTGTCGTTTGCAGAGAAGAGTTCAAGAGTTTCACCGCTGAGCCGTGAAATGAAAAGTAGCAGCTGATGTAGCGCGGCGGCAGCAACACAGGCTTCGACCTGTACTGGAGTGGGGGAGGGGTCCTGGCAGTGGGACATAAAAAGCCGCTTTAAGAGTCTACAGAAATGTCGAGCTTACTTTTCTTGTTTGCACTGCAGCCATATTGAAGTTTAAGATCTCAAACATGAGTTAATCGATAGACCGATCCGAAATGTTACCAGCTACCGTTGTAGTGCTTTGTATAGGCTACTGTTAGGGGGGAAAAAAATCCCAAAGGATTTGAATGTTGCATTAATATGCCCAGTGGGGTATGGTTTAAGGCAAGCGAACTAGCCGACATGAATAAATAACTTCCTTCTATCGAACGTCGAAGGGGCTGTTATCTAAAGCGGTACCGCTGTCCATGGTGCTAAATCCATGCGTTTATACCATTCTGTTTCTCCTTTTTGTTTCAGCTTTAGCATTAATGTGTGACGTTATAACACCAGCAACTGCAATGTTTTAATAGCTCCTCTTTGATACCGTTTCCTAATCTACTGAAGTTTGTTTTTTTGAAGCAGGTTATGTTAATGGAGGACATCCTTACAAGTGGGCCATTTTCAATATTTGGTTGCTTCAACACACAGTTGAAATAAGTCTATATTTGCCATTTCTGTCTCAACTCGCCACTCAAATAGTCTCAGTGCCCAGCCCTCTCCACCGCACTGATTCGTTTTTCATCACCACTGCTTTTATCGGCTGCGGGCATAAGCAGCATTCTCAACTCCCGATTGGCTCTCCTTTCGCCTTTCTGCGCTTTATACATCAGAAATCTCCAATTGCGACTTGACTTGTGTGCCTTGAAGGAGGGCGGTACGGGAGGGGGAGGTGTCCTTGTGCAGTAGGGTGAGGGGTGTCAGATTGGAAATAAAAAGAAAAGAAAGAAATCCTCACGTTTCGTCCATGTGGTTTAAAAAAACCAGACAGCTTTGCATTTTAGTGCGAATTGATTTTGAAACTAGTCGTCTTGGTTATCAAATTGATTGAAAAAGTTGAATATGTTTCCCTTTTAGTAGGCAATGCATTTCACCACATAGGCCTATATAAAATAGATCCATGGATCATTAATATTTTCCCGAACTCATGAAACAAATAGTCTAGGCCTATTACAAATTTGACATCAGACATAACTATGAGATTAAAACGTGGATTAAATGGTATTCAGTTTCAGGTAATGTTTTAAATAAAGTTTAAAACACTTTATTTTGGGCTAACATGAAATGGGATAAATATAGGATTTGTTTTTAAATGAGTACTCAAGTAACCCCTGGATGACACTCAATCTCATTGATTTTGCAAGCAGCATCAAACAAAGGGAAATAATATTTGTTAATATAAATAAAAATGAAAATAGGTTGAAGCCAGCTTCATATTGGGCTACGAAAGTCTTAGTTATTGATATGTGTATAAATGTGTAAACATTGCGATCATATAAGATTTTTTTTTAAATTAAAATTGTTCTACATGTAATGTTATGGGGCGCCGTTTTCTTTTATCAAGAGTGCGCATGACTGAGCGTATGCTTGTGTGACTGAGGGGGGAGAGAGACAGACGACGGGAGAGTTCTGTTCTTTCACTGCTCCATCCGGGAACTTTAGAATTAGCATTGACAGCCGCAGCGCAACTTTTCCCCAGGCAAAGTGAAATCAAGCCGCGGACTCGGACAAAATATAGTTCCACCTTTTCAACTTAAAATTATCGAAAGAGACGATATGCAGCGTTTTGGTCGGATGTATCGATCTTTGGACATATTTGGAATGTAAATGTCCAAGGGCTGCGGTCTTTCCGCTGTGTTTAGATCACTTTTTCGACGGGCGTAAAGTGGGTGATGAGTCCTACCCTGTAAAGAAGCGAGAACTTGCTTTGCAGCCGAGTAGTTCTTCTTTCAATTGTTATTGCCGCTTTAAAAAATCTTTAATTCACTTAAACTTCGTCTTGATTGCGTCGAAAGTGGGAGAAAAGTGATTTTAAAGTCGGAACATGGAACTACAAGGCCTACAAGAGGCGCTGAAAGTAGAAATCCAATGTCATCAGGTAAATGAAACATCGTGTTATTATATCCTTATTGGTGTTATGAGCAAGTGGGAGCAATACGAGGGAAAAAAATCTGATCGGATGAAATGTGAGAAATGTCTACTCCGAAGTAATAAGTATGCGACATGTAAGGGTTAGCTTTTTATCTGATGACGACATAACGTACACTTTCGAGTCTGATTAGTGCACTTTTTAGACTACTTTGGTATGGTCATAGACTGTCTTTATTGAGCAACAAGAATTTGGAGTGATAATGCGGTGCTGCTGTGTGGCGATCAGGACGCGACCTGAATATTTATGAGGTGCAAGAAACTGACTCGCTGTATGCTCATCGCTTTGTTCCTCCCTTACATACTAACTTGAAACACTTTTGTAATTTCCATTTCGTTCTCTCTTCGTTTAGAAACTAGTTGCACAGATGAAGCAAGACCCACAGGTAAATGTATATTTCCGAAACATTCTTATGACCTGGCAGTTCCATTATAGGAGTGTGCGAAAAACTTTATCAGCATAAATCTCTTCTTTGGTTAACCATCACCTTATGTTCGGGCTTTGCCCTCATCGTGACTTCGCTGAAAATCTCATCATACGATTTAAAGTTTATTGATGTCGACATATACAATTGTCTGATATCTCTATAGCCTATTATTTACACTGATAATGTTATGTTCGATTGTAGGATGGAGAGCTTAAGAAACAGCTGCACGAAAGACAAACAAGAATAACATCACTAAGCGAAAAACAAGTAAGATACCACATTCGAATACTATGCTTTACATGTCACTTTGGTTATTATTTCTATGCCCGTTAAATACTATTATTTTACTATGTATACCACAACAATGTGGCTGGTATAAAAGTAGGTTATTTAAATATTTGTCCTTATAGGACAGCAGGAGACTCTGGTTAGACTAATACATTGCCTCGATATTCAAAGTTGTGTAACACGAAATGTTGAAAAAATTAGCGTCCATTTTGAGTAGGTCGACATGTTTCTGGAGAGTAGGCTAATAAAGGAGAGGCTTAACTATCGAGTCTTGACTTTTGAAAACACCAGGAATTAAGTTGGGTTTGCTATTCCGCGTAGCTATACTAGAATCGAGTGTAACGTTTCTTTTATTTACAAATCGTCCGTTTTGTTACTTTATGGTTAGTCTTGTAGTATTATTTCTTTTCGGTCACATGACGTCAAGGTTGCATTTGATTCGCCCACGATTACGCTTTCACTTTTTACTATCTTATAACAAACGCATCCCTATATTAACTACGACTTATTACGAGCCTTTTTTTTCAACTTTGTTATGTGCTGCTGTGCATGTTTTGTTGGGGCTAGTGTGAAGCACTTCACCTAAATTGCCATGCCTTCATGCTGTCGTTCAGCACCACGGACAGCATCCATGGACCACTTAAAGTCACAACGCTGCTTCGAGACGTTTATTTTTCTAAGTTGTCGAAGCGTTTTAAAACAAATTGATATTATAAAGTTATTTGAGACTTGTAAAAAAAAATATGATATTGTTTATTCAATGTGTTGATTTTGTGCTGGGGTTTCTGCTTTTCAAAAACCCTGTAGCGTTTGCCAGAGTTAATCGATTCCATTTCCTGTGGAATGCAGTTTTCAGTACTTGGAACAGCGCCTTGATTGTTGCAGTTAGCGATAAAACTTGATGAGAATCCACGAAGCAAACGTATATTCGACGTGAATATTTGTCTATTACGGTCATTTTTTTGTGTCTTACGCCAATATAACATTTGTGGTTATTGTAGTGCTTTCGTAAAGCGTTTCAGTTTGGTAGTGGAAGCTTCCATTTTGAGAGAGAAGGGGTGGTTTCTTCCTAACATGGAGAAAAAGTCTGCAGAGTTTCGTGCAGGGGGGATGGGCCCCATTCATGCCTAACATTACCATTTTGATTGCTTTGATGCTGTTTTTGGTGGAGGGGGAGGGGTGGCAGAAAAAAATACAGAATGCCCGAGTCAGCACTGCACAAGGGATGTTTAATCACTCTATATAACCAGTTCTTTTTTATTTGTTATGAAATATGACCTCTACTTCTCTACCCACGTACTAACACACTATTTTCCTTGCTTATACCATATATATATATATATATATATAGGGTATATATATTTCTATTCTAGTCAATGGCAACTTACTTGCTGTAAATAATTAAGTTCTGTGGTTAAGTTAGAGGTGAATTTTAACCCAAATGATCTGTAAGCAGGTTATAGCCTATAAAAACAGAAGGCTAAGCAGTTAATAATCAATAGCAGTGAAGACTTTTCACTATAAGCAGTGACTAGCCTATTTCTTGTTCCCAAAAGTTAAAAAAAATAAAAATACAAGAACACAGAAATAAATACACAAAAACCCAAACATTTTTACCATCTTTGGAAAATGAAGTTATTTGAATGTGTAACTGTAAAAGTTACACGTTCTTTTTTTCAATTCACAATCACAAAAAAAAACATTCCCACAATTTGTCATGGGAAAGATACAAACAAACAAACAAACAAACAGAATTTTTGATGATAGCACGGATACTCAATGGAGAGGAACTCTACGTTTTGCGCTCTTGGCCATATCATACAGCTATAGGCTATGTCGCTCTCTGGAGCGCGTGCTTGTGAATTCAACCTAACAAATAGGTCGCAACACTGGTAGCAGGACAACAGCCAAAATGGATGCAGGCTTGAAATGTGGAATTAGACTTCTTTTCTTCTTTATTTAGTTGCTTCTTTGTTGACGTTGTTGTTGTTGTTGTTGTTGTTGTTGTTGTTGTTGTTGTTGTTGTTGTTGTTAAGTTCATCCTTTCGTGGAAACCATGCCAAAGAACCAGAATTGGTCCAATTTATGTCGGAAGTTGTAAGATTTATTATATTAAGGTTATATTAATGTGCTGCATGGTTTTTATTAGCTACTGTATGGCCCTGGGACAATGCTAAAATTACAAAAGCACAAACCTGTTCACTGTGGCCAGTGTGACAAAAGTGTTGCACGGTCTAGATAAAATACCATTCAATTTAATATCTTGCAATTTTAGAATCAAATTAGGATGCGCCTTAACATTAGCTTTGTAGTCTGTTTTGATGTGTATGAAAGGAAAGTTTTCTTGCTAATACAACCTTAATGTAGTACATCAAACATCACGCTGTAGATATATTGTGGTCGTAAATATTCATATTCAATATATTCAATATATATACAGAAAAGTCTGTGCTGCAGAATACTTGAAGGCTAACAAGTAAAAAATCTAATAAAGTACTGTGGAGTAGTGTGGTCGGGCTCTGTAGCGAATCAGCACCCTGTCAGGGGCCATTTACTGCTGGATTTGTTTACAGCACAGGGACGCTTGTCCTCAGAGAAGAGCAACCGCCTGATTGGTGCAGTTTACCTGTACGAGCTCCTGCTATTGGAGGATGTGAAAAAGGGGGATGAGCTTACATCTCTTCATATTCTGAAAGTTCACCAAGGAATTGGCTGAATTGAATGTTTCTATACGGGGCCTTAAGGGCACTGCTTTTAGTTTAGGATGAGGCCTCTCAGGTAGACCTTGTGATTACAGAGAGACCGCGTGTGATAAGACCCCTCATAATTAGGTCATATGTAAAATCAAATACAGCAGCGTATAATGGAGTAGTGGTTTGTGGCTGGAGGCAGGGCTAAGAGCCAGTGTGCGCGCTAACATCTTCCGAGACCCCCCCCCCCCCCCCCCC
>OMPB01037545.1:0-12670 GCA_900312615.1 Stylephorus chordatus | reverse complement strand
TATACGTATAGTTTTATACTACTTATTTATCTTTTACTTAGTTCACGATTTATTCACTGTTTACTTGTTTTTAATATTATTGTAATGCCCATGTATTTCAGACTGCCTGCTGACTGCCATATGGGTATTAATAAACTTAAACTTAAACTTAAACTTATACTTAGCAGCATTGTATTGTACAGTATTAGTAGCAGCCGTCTTGAACTCTAACTCTCGATCTATATATAGCGTCTCACTAGTCATTGCTTTACGACAGTGCCACAAGTAACATACATATACAATTATAGAACACAACACATACATAAGCTGTATATTTCTGAAAATACATGTACGTATTTTCAGTACAAACTTACAGCAGACTGCTGTGCCCTGCACACTGAAAATGCACAAGCTAGCAGTGATTTGCATTTATCACATCAGTGTGTGTGGCATGTAGAAAGAGCTATTCATTTGATATTTGTGTGTAGAGTTTTGATGCAAGTGATTTCAAGTGTGTGACTTTTTGCGGGTTGTGTGTGTGTGTGTGTGTGTGTGTGTGTGTGTGCGCGCACGCCCTTGGGTTTTGTGTGTTGTCTTGACAAAATGAGCCATAGTTTCAGAAACTGTATCTAAGCATTGCTAAAAAAAACAAAAAAACAACAACAACTGTAATAACAAGAAATAATTTCTGTCTAAGATGCAATACATGCCTGTAGTGTAATCATTATTCCTTAAGCAGGTCTGAATTGATGCTTCACATCTTGTAGTGATTGATTGATTTATCTTGTCGTTGTTCTTATTTGACATTCCTGCAGCTGGGGTGGTGCCGCAGCTTACAATTCGTCTTTTGACAAAGCAATGTTAACACATGACTGAGTAGTGTGTGCTGGGATGAACACACAGTTGCGTGCACACATTGATGCCAAAAGACAGCTTGGTTGGGCAGTTTCCCACAGGAATTGTCGATCCCAGATCTATTAGGGGGGTCTACAGTATGTCTTTATAAAACATTGCATCAATCACTTAGATAAGAAAATTGTTGAACATTGTTCAACAATTGTAACATTGTAAATGCTGCAATTGTAAATGCATTTAAAAGCATGGATAACTGATTATGTCTCCATTGTCATATGACATAGGAGTCATATGACAATATGGTGGTGTATATACAGTATATTATATATATATTCCTCAGCCCTCACTCGCAGGTCACTTTGGAATAGCATCACAAAGCTACAATAAGGGCAGGAATAAAGGACTGCATCTCACTAAGTGCACAGTACTGTGTACGTTTTAACCTGTTGGTGAGGAATCATCCTATTTGGGTTGAGCAGGGACACAGACTGTAATTCCCCTTTAAGGGGAATCTAACATGTGCACTAGTTACTAGAGTGCACATGTTAGAAGCCCTACAGGAAGAAACACACACACAGATGCCAACTGAGCAGAACCAGATGAATGAAGCCGGGAGGCACCCTGGCCTGTATAATGCAGAAGGTGGATTATCTTGATCATACCATTGTTCCCCAGAGTCTTCATAATGACCTCCATCTGGGCGAACTCGTAGCTGTAGTCCTGCTCAGACGAGGCATCACTGGCGGTCTCCACGTCTGCCTCCACGTAGCTCTCTCTGGGAGACGCTCTCTCCAGCTCCTTCAAGCGGTCCCGTCGCTTTCGCTTGGGCAAGTTGATCCTGCAACCCCATAACACCAGGTGCCCTTGTTAGAGGTAAAAGTAATTTGCTGAGGCCATTCCAGCTCCCAAATCTGTCAAAGGACTCGTATACCTGAAAAAGTGGTTGTTCCCCCACAGGATGCGGTCCCCGTGCCACAGGTGCACCAGAGAGTCAATCATTGCTCCGTTCACACAGGTTCTGTAGAAAATGGAAACAATATGTTCACTTTGCTTCTTTACAGCATGTTAGAAGGTTGTGAAACCAACGTGATAATGCCACAGCTCTTGGCAATAACAACAAAGATGGTCTCTGTTGTTAACGGGACTTGATGAGGGACTTGAGGATTTGATATCAAAGCAAGGTGGAACATAAATACCAGCGCTGTGAGTTAATTTGAAACTTTATGGGCCTGTGTGTGTGTGTCTGTCTGTGTGCGTGCATGTGTGCGTGTATGTGTGCGTGCATGCGTGTGTGTGTGTTTGTGTGTGTGTGCGTGCTTGTGTGCATGTGTGTGTGTGCGTGCATATGTGTGCGCACGTGTGTGCGTGCTTGTGTGTGTGCATGTGTGTGCTTACGTGCGTGCTTGTGTGTCTGTGTGTGCGTGCATGTGTGTGTGCATAGTGCGTGCGTGTGTGTGCGTTATCTTACCTGGCATTTTCAATGGGTGTGAGGGAGACATCACCATCCGGGCAGAGTTCCAGCACACAGTGCTCTGGCTGGATCCCAATCCCAAAAAGCTGGATGTCCTGAGACGTGTCTGCTCCGACGCGGGTGTGCTCCTACGCAGAGGGGAGGGGTCAGCCGGTACACACAAGAGAAATGATTCAAACCCTCCAACCTGCATGCATTTTCCCTATACAAATCATTGGCCTTTTAACTAACATGCTTGGGCCTGTTATCTGCCATCTGCACGACAGCAATGGAATTATTCTCAATTGTGTTTCTGTAACAACGGGGCAAACCCCAAAAGCTACGCAAGTAAGGAAACTGGTGTTTCTCTCATTATAGAGTAGGCGTTTTTTTTAAACAAACATCCCAGCTTCCAGAGGATGTCCGTCCCTGCAGCTAAATCACCCTGACTTCGCATTACCACAGTCATTCCACACCAATATGCAAGGCTATTTAGCGGAGACAAAGAGCCGTTGTTCCATGCTCAGCGGAGGCTGCTGTCTGGCAGGCCCTGCCTTGCTCTTTCTGCTCCTATAGTCTAACTATCACATCGGTCTGCTAAGCCTGATCCCAGCTCTGCTCTCTGTAACATCCTGGGATGTTTCAAGGTTCGTCGAATGTTCCAGGTTCTCTCTCGTGATGGTGGATATTGCTGTGAATGTATACGTTCGGTTCAGTCTCCGCTTTTTTTTCCCCAGAGGGCAACATGATTGCTGTAACTCTGGTAACAGGAAACCATAATGGATACAAACACAAATGGATATAAATGTACTGTATATATTTAAAATGTAAAGTGCTTTGGTACCTGAAAGTGGCCAGAAGGAAATCTGACATGTAGAAACTAGCCTACCAGGTTCTTTGTATATGAGTCTCTGTATCTTGATCTTCGGTACATTTACATTCACATTTATGCATTTAGCAGATGCTTTTATCCAAAGTGACTTACGGGTGAGGCTCAGAACAATCAAAGCATACAATTTCAATTGAAGCAACCACAACTTTAAGTGCTATGTAGACAGACTGAACTACATACCATAGGGAAGGAAAAACCACATTTAACGGGTGGTCACTGTCTATATAGATGTGGTGGGTTTCACAGTCTCGCTTATTACACAGTTTATTTGTCATTACTGGTTTACAGTTGTCATCTATTTTACATTATAGATCCAAACGTTTGGCAGGTGAAACTTTGTGACAGATGTGACCGTAGGAGTAAAACATCTTTGCAAAGGCATTCAGCGACCGTTAGAAGGACAACTAAGGCCGTGTTCACACTCGGCTTCGTTTTTTTTTTTTTTTTGAAAAAAGCGCTGCCTTCAGTGCCTTTTGAGCGCTTCTGCACGAGTATTCTGTAACCTTAACAACGGGAATCATAACGTTACATTCTAGCCGACATACGTTGACCCAACCGTTATCGTCTACTTGTAACATTCTACCGTGTACTGTGAAACGGCAATTACAAGTTGTTCAACGGGTATTTGTTTAACTGTGTCCATCTTGGTGGGTAATTGGGGCATCGGTAACTAAGGACGTAGGGTAGGGAAGATACACGCGTACCTACTCTCCTCGTCCTGATTGGTCAGCTGTCAGAAAGGCGCTTGATGTCACACAGCGCTTTTCTGAAAAGTAAAAAAAAAAAAATCAACTGAAAAAGGCGTCCACCTTTTAAAAAGACGTCCGCATTTTTCCTTTTCCCATAGAGTTGCATGTAAAAAAAAGGCCCTGGCTGTTGAAAAAAAGCGCTGCCTTCAGCACCTTTTGAGCTTTTCTGCACGAGTATTCTGTAACCTTAACGGGAATCATAACGTTGCATTCTAGCCGACATACGTTGACCCAAACGTTATCATACTTGTAGCTTTCTTCCGGTAACGTTAGCTGCAATTATGGCAAATAAAATGCCCAAAGATCTACCGATCTGTTCCCAGATGGACACTTTTATGTGTATGTTACTGTATCGTTTGTGACTCATGTCATATAACTCCGTGTACTGTGAACTTTTCTGAAAAGGCGTCCGCTTTTTATAAAGACGTCCGCATTTTTCCTTTTCCCATGAGGTTGCATGTAAAAAAGGTGCTGGCTGCCTTCAGCGCCTTTTGAGCGCTTCTGCACGAGTATTCTGTGACCTTAACAATGGGAATCATAACTTTACATTCTAGCCGACATACGTTGACCCAACCGTTATCGTCTACTTGTAACATTCTACCGTGTACTGTGAAACGGCAATTACAAGTTGTTGAACGGGTATTTGTTTAAATGTGTCCATCTTGGTGGGTCTTTGGGGCATCGGTCACTAAGGACGTAGGTTAAAAAGACGTCCGCATTTTCCCATAGGGTTGCATGTAAATAAAGGGCCTGGCTGTTGAAAAAAAAGCGCTGCCTTCAGCGCCTTTTGAGCTTTTCTGCATGAGTATTCTGTAACCTTAACAACGGGAATCATAACGTTGCATTCTAGCCGACATACGTTGACCCAACCGTTATCGTCTACTTGTAGCTTTCTTCCGGTAACGTTAGCTGCAATTATGGCGAATAAAATGCCCAAGGTTACTAGGGAAGGTACACGCGTACCTACTCTCCTCATCCTGATTGGTCAGCTGTCAGAAAGGCGCTTGAAGTCACACAGCGCTTTTCTGAAAAGTTCAACTGAAGAAGGTGTCGGAAGCTGTGCTTTTTAAAAAGGCATCCGCTTCTTAAAAAGACGTCCGCATTTCTCCCTTTCCCATAGGGTTGCAAGTAAAAAAGGCACTGGCTGTTGAAAAAAAAGAAGCCGAGTGTGAACACGGCCTATTAGGCTGTATTATTCTACCTAGTTACCATGGCATCATGGGATTTGTACCCTTGTTTCTAAATATTCCTGCTAAAAGGAATACACCATAAAACCATAACTAGTTCATATAATAATGGCCCCCACAATGCCAGAAGAAAAAAGGTTGACATTTTTTCTGTGTGGATTCTGGTATTCATATGTGGGTTGGGCTCCAAAGATTGAGGTCTTTACACTCTGTGCCAAAACAGCAATCCCTATGAAGCCACACCTAAGAGGAACAACTAGGGATACTAATCATAAATCAGCCGAGCATGTCCATCTCTTTCTCCATGGCGTCAACATTATTCTCCTTATTATACTGGGCCCACTTGTGGAGTCGGCTATACAGAGGCAGCCCACTCCTCTCTCTGTAGAGGTAGACTCCGGTCACACGGTTCCAGTCTGTGCTGGAGATGGGACAAATGTTCTGGTACTCTGCCACCTGCTGCTTCATCTCCTCATCCAGCGCCACGAAGCCGAAGAAGCCCTTGACGTTCTCGGCAGCCAGGACACGGGCGTGCACGGTCGCTGTGCGCTGGAAGAGGTCCTGCTCGCTGGAGTGGAACTTGGACCAATAGTCCTCCTGCTGGTAGCCCAGGGGAGAGGAGCAGCGCTTGATGCACAGCATCAGAAACACCAACACTGCCATCCCGGCCACCAGCAGCCAGCCAATCAGCTGAAAGAGACAAGGAGAGTTAGCATCTAAGGGGCTGTGAAACAGGTGCCCAAGCAGGCCAGGTTCCTGCTTTATCTTTTACTCATAATATATCTATCCATCTGTCATCTTTCCTCACCTGGTTCAATATGGAATTTAGGACTGGGCTAGAAACGACATGGAACAATATTTAATCGGAGGGGAAAAACACATTAACAGGCTGTCTCCATATTTGGTGCAGAAAGAAAAGACCAGATAAATCCTCAAACAAGTAATTTGAACCTCAGTTGCCAGTTTATTAGCGATCATTTCCGCATGTTTCTTATATGCCTGCACAACGCTCCCCGCTTGTTAAATCAATGCCCAGACTTATTCAGACTGTTCTGAAGGTGAAAGGATACACAGCACACTACCAGCTCTGTGTGACTAATAAACTGGCAACTCAGTCTTGTAGCAAAGAAAGGGATCCAGAGAGAAGTCATAGCAGTATCTGTAGATGTGTCACTGTCATTTAAAGTTTCCCCCAATACCTGAGACTCGTACTTCAGTCTTCGATCGACTTCTTCCAAGAAGCCAAGGAGCTCAGTCTTAACACTTCCTTTGCAGGGGAACTTTGCCATGACCTCAGGACCCTGATTGGACAGGAAGCCCTGCAGGGTTGAGGGATCAACAAACTCACTGAGGGCGCACGTGTAGGCCTCGCCCTGCAGCAGCGAGATGACCATCCACGTCACCGGGGCAACCACCGCCCGGCCAATTATAGTCCCAATCAGCGCAAATGCCGCTGTCGCCGACAACTTCCGGCACTTCCTGAGGCGGCACTCGGACACCAGGTCCCAGGTGCTCTTGTTCATCATCACGCCTATGAGGAAGAAGGCCAGGGCGGGAACCCCGATGGCGGCCAGGCCGTAGCGGTAGTTCCGGCCGGTGGAGCAGGGGCAGTTGAAGGCAAACACGTTGTACATGGTCTGGCTGGCCACAGTGCCCAGGGCTATGAGGCCGTTGAAGATCATCACATCTTTGCTCTTGAAGAAGAGGGAGACGAACTTGAAGTTCTCGGTGACCAGAGCCGCTGCAGCCATCTTTGGTCTTCGACGGTGGAGAACAGTGGGGAGCTTTGTGTGGAGCTTGTTCAGGCTGCAGAGAAAAGAGAGCATGTTACGTTTCAGACCGCTCCTGGGAATGAAAGATATACTGGGTGCTCTGTGCTTTGCACCAGTGTAAAAGATGGCATTCGGTTTTCTTGCAGTTTACAGGAATGCGCTGGACTCGACTTAATTGATATGAGCACAGAAGGAGAAGCAATCAGCAGGTTCCATTTGAAAGCATTTATTCTCTTCTTCCTCAGTCAGAGTAAGGGGTCAGAGTCGTTTCATTTCTATAATCGAGAGAAAGTATACATGCAAATTAAAGTAATATCTTGAATATAGAAATCAATAAACACATAAATAAGTACATCAATACATCTCGGCTTTAACAGGTCATAATAATGTCAGAATTAACTAAAGAGATTACATTTACAACTATACAATGACAAAGTAAACATGACTTGGAATATAAAATAAATATAAAATATAAATATAAACTGCTCACTCAACACACTCAGGAACAAAGAACAAAGGGAACCCGCTCAACCGAAGTGCAAACAGTGAATGAACACTCAATGCACCTGTGTCAGTTGACTAAATGAGCACACCTGTGCCTGCTTACAGGGAGTGTGATCCTGTGCTCCTCAATCCAGCAGTCATGTGACCTTCACTTCGTAAGGCGCCGGTGTGTGAGAGGCGTAACACTGCCACCCCCAAAACCGCTGTGTGGTTTTGAGTCAATCTAAAGTATCAGCATCCTCTTCTAGTTGAGGTAAGGGCACGATGCGAGCAACCGGACAGAGATGGGTGTGAGTCTTGACTCTAGACTTCTACAGTTCGGACACGCCCGTTTGACCCTGGGTGCACTTAGGTCACCTGCCCAACAGGCCAAACAGAGCGAGGCAGTCGAGGATCCATTATCATCACTACCTGTCCACACTGAAGGTTAGTGGCATCCTTCTGCCACTTAGGTTGAGGTTGTAGGTTTGGTAGATAATGTCTGATGAAACTTGCCCAGGAATGATCAACCAGAGTTTGACGATGGTGCCACCTCCTCTTCCCAATCAGGTCGGTGTCGTTGTACATCGTTTGAGGAGGGGAAGCATCCCGCCGCCCCATATTTGGGATGACAGGATCAGAATTGGCCACGTAGGAGGATATGCATCCCAATGGCTTGCAGTTCAAGAATCCCTCGACCACCATCGGTACAGTGTGGAATACTGGCTCAGCGACGGACTGACTTTCCAGAGTCACAGGAAGAGCATCCTTATTTCCTTATTTCCCTTTCCCAAGTGCCATCAAGTGTGGGGCACTGGGGGGATTGATATGGGAGATAATGTGGTGATCCTGCAGTTGCTGCTGGAGGTCAGTAGCCATGTTGGAGAAGGCTTGCTGTAATTCGGTGCTTCCTCCTTTGAAGTTAGTACCCTGGTTACAAAGGATCTCATAGGGACGTCCTCTTCTGAAGATGAAACACTGTGTAGCCATGAGGAAAGCATCGGTATACAAATTCTTGTTTAGGTCAAGATGTATGTTGTGTGTGGTGAGACACTTGAAAAGGATACCCCAGCATTTTTCTGTGCATCGGCCGATGCGGATGATGAAGAGCCCGAAACAATCGACTCCTGTAGACCAGAATGCTGGCTTGTAGAGATGCAGCTGTGCAGGAGGTCTGCCATTTTTAGCTCGCCATCGATTGCACTGTTGACAAGAATGCTGATGTTGTCTAATGGCTGCCCTTCCACGCTAAATCCAATATCGATGGTGCAGCTCCCCAAAGACTCGTTCCGGACCTGGATGGAGGAGTTTTTTCATCATGATCCTTGATGAGCAGTGTAGAAAGGGCGTGATTGGAATCCAGGACTATTGGATGGAATCCCGTAAGGTCCATGATCTAATGCTTTCCGGAGCCTTCCACCTACTCGAATGTGACCATGGACTGGATCAAGCTCAGGGGCTAATGAAGATGGAAGGCTCTTGCCAGACTTCATAATACATAAAAAATAATAATACATAAAACTTATATAGCGCTTTTCTAGGACCCAAAGATGCTTTACACTAACACTAAACACTAAGGGCCGAGGTTGGTGAGACAAAACGCAGACAAACATAACACAAGGATAGATGGAAAGAGGGGCCAAGAGAAGGCAGTGGAGGAGAGAAGCAGTCTTCAATTTGGCTCGCAGGAGTGACTCCCAGTCCCTCATTCGGGCCAAATTACCCCCAGTAGATAGTACTAGCCTACCCCCATAGCCGATGGGAACTACACAGCCCCCCTCCCACATTTCTGTCAATTTTTAGATTGTGTCACTGTGTGAGTGATATTCTACTTATAGACTTGCACAGCACTGTGGATTGGTTATCTCCATCTATGGTCACCTGCTCCTGACTCCAACACCATCCTATCGACGTCTTCACTGGTCGACCCAACTTGAAACCATGTCTTCCACACTCTTATTAACCTGTCATTGGTCTTTTTATGGTGGTTAAACAGCATTTAATGTATCATTATTACTATTACTAGTATTATGTTATCTTCTGCTCCTTTGTCATAACTTTACACAAACCTTGTTTTGTATCTGCTTGACTTAGTGCTATTCATGTTCCCAGTCGGCACCTATTGCACTCCTAACCATCCCGGGAAGAAGGAATCCCTACTTTGTGTTCCTTCTCAAGATTTCTTCCTTTTCCCACAGGGTTTTGGGGAGTTGTTCCTTGCCCTTTGAGGGGCCTGGCGTTGAGGGGTGTCATCAAATGTGGGCCTATAAAGCCCTGTGAGACTGTAACTGTGATTAAGGGCTATACAAATAAATAAACTTGAACTTGAAATAACTATCTGCTTCAAAATAAGGCGGTTGGGGTTTAGGGAGGCCATAAGAAGAGCCAGTAGTTCTGTGAGATTTGGCTGAGAAAGCACCAACAGCTGCACTGGTTCGCCGGCTGGGGAGGGCATGTGGCAGCTGTGATGATACATGAGACCATTGGTGGTTGAGAGGCTGTCACTGTGTTAAGGTAGGTTGCTGTGGCAAGAGGATGTACGGTGGGGGTTTAAGTTGATCGGAAGAAGCACCTAATGATGCCTGAGATGGCTGAAAGCTGAGGTAAGGTGCATGTAATGACATGACTGAAGAGATGAGTGGGTGTGGCTGAGCAGGGTCAGGTACATGTGACTCCAGTGGCAATGGAGGTGCTTTACTAACTCCCAATTGATCAGACTTAAACTCTGTCCTCCCTTGTATATCTTCTAAGGCAGGGTCACATGGTGCAGCTGCTGTTTCAGACGAAGCAAGATGATGATCAAGGGGGAATCCTACTACTCCACTCACAGCACCAATCAATGGAGAGGACAAAGGTAAAGAACGTGAAGTTTACACTAGTTTACTAGTTCACGTGAAGTTTACTAGTTTACACTCATCAAACTCTCTGCTCATATGAGCCTCCCGGCTATAGAAATAGGATGATTTTGCGTATCATCCAGTCATCCAGTTTGCTGTAGGAATTCTCAGCTTCCATTTCCTCTTCCTCCCACAAAGCAGACTCAAGGGGGGAAAGCTCTGCTTCCCCTCAAACTAGAGGAGGCGTGGCTACGGTGTCCAGAGCCAGTGGAATGAAATTGGTTGGAGGAGCCACTTCCTGGGTTCTGAACAGCTTGGCAAGATGTATGCTGTCCATGTTGAACACTCACTGATGAAGTGAGGGCGGCCTGTCTCACTGACCCCTGCTACTTCCTGACGGCATTATTTACAGCTTGGCTCCCAAATGGGCAGTCTGTGTAGTCACAAGAACTCCAGATGTTTGGTGAGAGTCAGCCGTGGGCACACCAGGTTCCGGCATAGTGCTTGGTCAAGGTTAGCCATGCTCATATCATTAAGTTCATGAAATTTAGATTACTATCAGATCACACCAAAATCAAACAGCTTCTGAGAAGACAGCCATGATTTCAGAGGGTTAAAGTCTCTTATTTATCTGGCTCGAAGGACCATTTGTTTACAGGAATGCACTGGACTTGACTTATTGATATGAGCACAGGAGAAGCAATCAGCAGGATCCATTAGAACCCATTAGTTCTCTTCTTCCTCAGTCAGAGTAAGGTGTTGAGTGTGTTCCTTTCTACAATTGAAAGAAAGTATACATTCAAATTAAATTCTACCACCTTAATACAGAAATCAATAAACAACTCTGAATCACATCAATCAGTACATCAATACATCTCGGCTTTAACAGACCATAACAATGTCAGAATTAACTAAAGAGATTAGATGTACAACTTTACAATGACAAAGTAAACATATAAACACAACAAAATTAACTACTCACTCAATGCACTCAGGAACAAGGACAACGGGAACCCGCTCAACTGAAGTGCAAACAGTGAATGAATTCAGGACACTCAATGCACCAGCTGACTAAATGAGCGCACCTGTGCCTGCTTCCAGGTGTGCTCCTCAATCCAGCAGTCATGTGACCTCCTCATCAAACAATGAGCTTTCAAAAGCTTTTATAAAGAGGTACATAGAATTTGGAAATACATTCAGCGTTTAGTTTTTTGCTGGTTTAAAAGAAAAACAGCTTCATATACATGCAAAGCGGGCAACGTTAGGAGAAAACGAGAAAGTCGTGAGAAAGTCGTGACCACTTACACTCTAGCATAGTTTTGAGTTGGAAAAACATGGTTTGGACTCAAACTAAAGAAAGAAAAAACTCCCAGAGAATGTCAAATCCGGATCTGTAACTTGAGAATAAGATTCCAAAGATATCCCGAGAAGGAATTAAGGGAAGAATACAGTGATGTATCTCAAGTAAAACCGCCTTGATTGTAGGTCTGAGAAGAGCTCCTCCTTTGTGTGTGTGTGAGCTTGAACGTGTGTCTGCAGTATGGGCACCGGCAGTGAGTCACAGTCAGAGGAACTGCCCTTTCCCTCGCAGTGGAAAAAATAAACTAGGAACATGTGTGAGCAATAACAGAGGCCTTTCTACCAGTCAGCATCAGAGCGAGCGGGGCGGGGTGTGGGGGGCAGAGGGGCTGGCTGTCCCGGGCCCATGGCTCGTGGTTCTCTCCAGTTACAAAGGCCCAATCTGCCTGACTGAACATGCATTTTTGTTGTTCAGTTGAATATTTTGAATAAAGTTTGTCTTGATTGCGGCAAAAAAAATAAAAAGTCAGACTCAGACCACCTCTGTGTCTTCTGCAGAGCAGAGACGAACCCCCACCACTGCTCATCTTATGCAGCAAACTGCACCAACAGGGGGCACTGTGGCCTGTTTGTATTGTCGTTGATTCCACCCCCTTAATAGGGCCCCTGCCACGCTCGATTTGGCTGCCGGAAGTTTTAAAAGCTAGCAGCCTGTCTGCTGTATATGTTTTTTCCTCGCTGTTTTTGGTAACAATGGAAATGCAAAAAAAAGAAGTCCAGATCAGAGCATTTTTTTTATATATATTTTTTACAATCACTAATTTCAGAACCTTTTTCTTCAAAACTGTAGATACAAAACTCAAAACGGTCATGATTTGATAACATTCATTGACTCCATTTAAAATACACATACAAATTCAAAGTACAAGTAAGTATAAGCCAGAATCAAAAGGATAAAAACACAAAAAGACTTATTTCCATTGTGGTCATTCCTGCGAGTGTGAATGAGTGTGTTCAAATGTATGTGTGCGTGCAAGCATAAGAGCGTGTTGTAGGGATTTCTTATATTCCGTACACCTACATATCAGCTACATATTTAGCATTAGCTAATGCTAGGAAAGTTGTAGCCTATTGTTCTCCCAGGCTTCAGAGAGGCCGTTTACAGAT
>OMPB01037535.1:0-13997 GCA_900312615.1 Stylephorus chordatus | reverse complement strand
ATATATATATATATATATATATATATATATATATATATATATATATAATGACAAAAAAAAATTATATGACAGGTTTAAAGTGTAAGGTGCAATTAGGGTTATGAATTATGAGTTATCTGGGTTGTGAATACACTATGTACAATATTAAAAATTAAAAAAATGTATATATATATATATATATATCTAATGACACCACAAATAAAATGTAAAAGGTTTAAAGTGTATGGTTTAAAGTGGTTTAAAGTGTATGGTGCAATGAATAAATATAGCAGCAGTTGAACAAAAGTGGTTTAAAGTGTATGGTGCAATGAATAAATATAGCAGCAGTTTTTTTTTATAGTTCACTGGCTTCTTTAGGAGTGCAATCTTACTCCCTTCCTTCTTTCTTTGGCCTGAGCGAGAACCACCAGCTGATAACAACAGCAGTGATGCAGTTCCTCTATAACTCAGGACTGTACAATAGAGTTTAACGGGGAGAATAGGTACACAGTACCGCACCTGAACAGTGGAGGGCAGTAATACGCCTCCCTGCGTCAACCCAAATCCAAAGAAGAAGAATGTCACAGAAGAAGAAAATCATGTTGTTTTGGTGATACAGTCTAACAATACTAGAGATAACGATAATGAAATATATCCTTAGTAATGACAATTCATTTCATGGATTTTAATGTAGTAAGATAGCTGAATACGATGGAGGAGTCGTGGGATTTTGAGTTTTTGTCGCGAATAGCTGATAGTTTTATTTCGTTTCTATCTGAATTTGTTGACGACTGGCTTGCCAATGACATGAGAGTGTCCATATTTAAAATCTTACTTGGCTGGTTAGTTTTGAGTCTTATTGCGATCCACTTCGCATGGAAAGTCTACGGAAATACAGTGAATGATATGTATTACAGACAAGGTACGTTTTGCAGTCGTTAGTCACCGCCTTGCCTCAAGTTTGATGTTGTTGTTTTTTTGTCTACACACGCACAATCGCAATATACTAATCGATTGTTTGTTGCTATTCAGGTACTGGGCAAAACGGAGGCACACCTGATACTGCACCTCACCTAAGCGGATGGTAAGAGTCCCAGCATTTATGTTGCTTGAATCTGGTAGCCTGTCCTGCTTCGTAGACACCGTATTCTTGTAATTTGCCCATATACTAATGTGCCTGTGTTTTAATCTACCAGGCAAAGCGCAGCAAAATATGATCTCAAGACTCATCGAGAGTAACCACTACTACGATAGATTGCTGCAAATTGTATGAACCTCTAAGATGAAGAAAACGTTTACCTTTCTATCACCCCTGGGACCAACTGAGCTTCAGAGCCTTGAAACAATTATCCAACTTGATTGTTGAAGACAAGGTAGCTACAACAGGATATTCCACATCAAGAAATTGCGTTAATTTTGTCCAACCATTTCTACCATCCATCTTAAGGCGACTCAAGATGGGACAGTGGCTGAATATGTTTTCATATAACATCGGTGTCACTCGTTGTTATTGATACTAAGCTGTCTGTAGCCCATCTAAACGCTGTGTGTTAGAATGTTAGAATTAATTTCACAATGTACTATCCCTGCATTCAAAGGCTAACCTTTGAGTCAAACAACTATGTATTATTTGCTATTTGATGGCATTAACACCTTAATTGCCAGGTCAGAATAAACTGACAGAATCTGGGTCAGCTTTTTTTTTTTTTTTCTTATTTATCATTTTATTCCCCTTTACTGACGTTGATTTGAAATGTCATGGAAGTGCAAAACACTATAGTAAACCATATTCCATATATAAACATTCTTTTAATTATCAAATGTGTTTTCCATGAACAGGTGGAAATATAACCTATGTTTGAAAACCAGCCCTTTTAATTATACCTAATTTGAAAGTAGGTATTTTATTTGATGAAGCCCCGATTTTCTGGGTTACAGAATGGGATTCAAACTCAGCTGGATGAAATTAGTCTGAATGAACACATTATTTAATTTGTATCTGTAAGAAATCTTGCTAGTGAAATTAATTTGCATCATATATAGCATGGTGTGATATAGCATGAGCATGGTGTGATATAGCATGGATGATGTGGTAAAAAAAAAAAAACTGCTCTGGCCAGCTTGCTCAATGGAGTAAAACACAAATAAAAAATTCCAATGGTTTTAAGATACTTTCTTCCTAACAACAGTGAGGTCTTTACTGTTTTGCATTCAGTGGGTATTACTTCCTCCTGCCAAAAGCATGTTGACTAAGACTGGCATTTATCTTGGATGCCTCCAAAATGCTGCCCTCATTCTACTATGCTAATAGTAGAAATAGTAGATATTATGCTACTGATTAAAGTCTGTTTGCAATCACTTCTTACTACTGTACTTTACTTTTAGGGCATTTGGCAGACACTTTTGTGCAGTGACCAAGTACATATATCAGAAATTACTTACAAAATGCAAAAGTAGGAAGGTACATTTGTCAGGAAAGAGCAATAATCATGAAAAATAATATCTCTCAGGGCTAGTAATAATTCGTTAGATGTAAAGGTACCGCTAGACAAGCTGCTGTACATATGCAGTACATACATATGTCAGAAATGACTAACAAATGCAAAAGTAGAACGGTACATTAGTCAGAAAAAGAGCAATAATAATATCTCTCAGTAAGGGCTAGTAATAATGTTATTGTAATTGTAAAAGTGTAATTGTAATTGTAAAAGTGTAATTACTACTGCTACTACTTTTTGTGGAACTGCAGTTATTTCCTAAATATTGATATATTGGCTGATTTGTTTATTAATAATGGTTGCTAATTAATTTTAACATGTCATAGTATAGCAGACATTGGAAAGGTGTTCTAAAATATTTCAAAAACTTTGTGCAGCCACGTTTCATAAGTTAAGTAACTTAATGCAATCATGTATAAAGTTGTAACAATGTTGGTTCAACATGTTTTTCTTGCTAGAGAAATGACCTCGTATATGGTATCGTGGTAGGAAATGTTTATTTATTGATGAATAATGAGTTGCGGTATGTAGTTAGGCAGCCAAAATAATAATAACCAAAAGCAAAAGAACTTTGCTTTTATGCAAGCATGCATTTCTTACATGTGCTTCAAAACAATTCATCCCATCACCTTGTAAAAGCTGGAAGTTCACTTTTAACCTTAGCTCAAAGAATCACCCTTTTCTGAATTGAAATCTTTAACTAAATGCACATTAGAGCATTTTGCTTATTCCCCATTTTCAAATAGTGTCAAACTGGTATATTAAGTACCAAAACATTTTAAAAGATGAAAAGATTGCATATTATACAAATTTTAAATAGCATTTACTATGCAGTGACATTAGCAATGCAATTCATTTATTTAACTTAAAATATTTTCTAAATATTCCTGAAATTCCATATAGCCTACTACTATTATTTTATGTTAATTGGAATTGAAGGAAGTAGCAACATGTGCACATCCATCACATTGGTCCCGGTCAGGCCTGGTGAGAGAAGAAGCTGCCCATCAGAGAGCTTTGAAAAAAAGGTGAACGAATCATTATTAGAAAGGTGGCTATCAATGTCCAGCCCTTGTGCTTGTGCTTCTTGCCACAGGCCGCTATCAGTGATCGCACCTGCTGCCTCTGTGGGCCCATCCTGACCGTCGGTTCCACCACTCAGAAACACGGGACCATTGGGTGGGTGCTCCATTCCCCTCAGTTCCAGCCCCACTCGCAGAGCCAGCTCCTGGTTACGGCCACCACGTCCCTTACCTGTCAGCTCCACAGTGGGCTCACCCCCTGCCAGTAGGCACGTGGCTCCCCAGCCCTCCGTACGCCCCTCATCCAGCACCTGCATGGTGCGGCAGAGGTCCCAGCTCTGAACGCCAACCCCAGGCCCCAACCTGAGCATCTCGGCAGCAAGTTCCGGGGGCGGCTCATCTCGAGAGGAGGCAAATCGAGCAAACAGGCCGTAAAGGCGAGAGACTGACTTTACATCTCCGCACACTCCGGGGGATAGTACAACTGGCCGGAAACCTAACTCTCGTGCATGGCGAGCTGCACACCTAAGAGCAATGTTATTTGAGCCAATCACAGTATTAAGTACACATCCAGTCCTGTCAGATTGATCCTTACTATCCTCCCAGCGAGGACTCGCTCTCCCAAGGACTTCCATCACAGTGGCGGGAAGAGACTCCGACAGCTCGTAACGCTCAAGGACGGAAACAACCTCCTCGGGCCAAACTTCATTCCACACAGTGGGGCCACTCGCTATCATGTCCAGCGGATCTCCAATAACATCGGAGAGTATCAGCGCGACCACCTGTGAAGAAATGAAGAGACAAGTGCAACCCTTACCTTTGATGCTTTTACCCTTGATGTTGCTCGGCGTGGATTGTTGGGAGGGAATTTCTCTCGTATGACACCTCTTAGCTGGCAACAGCAAGGCCTTACCTGGGCAGGGTGTGCCACATGTGCCAGCCCTCCACCTTTCAACAGTGAAAGGGCACGGCGGACTGTGTTGAGTTCCTGTATGGTGGCTCCAGCAGCTGCAAGTCTTCGTGTAACTTCCTGCTTCTCTTGTAGCGAGATAGGTGGAATGGGTGCAGGCAGGAGTGCAGAGCCGCCACCTAACAACAATTGTGAAACACAGCATGTGTAAAAAAAATATATATATATTTAAAAGACATGTCAGCCATATTTGATTTAGTTGAATGTAATATGATCTGTATTGATCTCATATATGGGTACCTGAAATAAGTACAAGTAGCAAGTCTTTCTCAGTCAGCTCACTGGCTAACTGTTTAATACAGTCTGCTGCTTTCTGGGAGTCAGCATCAGGCAGATTGTGTTTAGCTCCTTCCATCACTTTGATGCGACTGTTGTCTTTTAACATCATCTGGCTGATATAGCAGTCGGAATAAAATGATTATAACTATTTGTTCAGTTAACTTATTTACTGTCTGATACACCAAGGAGGCTTTTTCTTACTTTTTTCCATGGCGCCGTAATGTCTCTTGAATCCCATGTGGCACGCTGATCACACCATTCACCAGGTGGTCACCCACAATCCTCTCAGCCTCAGCCGCCATACCCAGCACGGCTTTTCCAAATCCCACCAGGTGCAGGTTGTTTCTGAGAGTGAAAGTGTGCCCGTCAATAAGGAGGGTATTTTCCTTCCGCTCTACACTTCGCCGGACAACTACATCTGGTTGCACAGCCTCCACGGCCGCTGCGAACACCTCACGTGCACGTGCTTCCAATGACATTCTGCAAAGTACAGTTTGCCTCACACCAACGAGGACCCCCGACGTCTGAGACCGGAACAGGGAAAGAACACGGGCCATGGGCAGCTTAAAGGAGATTTGCAGGAATCACCAAAGGGTTGTAAGT
The DNA here is from genome assembly GCA_900312615.1 of Stylephorus chordatus. Lineage (NCBI taxonomy): Eukaryota > Metazoa > Chordata > Actinopteri > Stylephoriformes > Stylephoridae > Stylephorus > Stylephorus chordatus. Next base: position 8,646 of record OMPB01037535.1, on the reverse strand, counting down.
GCAGATCCTAAAAACAGTTAAGACAAGGTATCAGTTAAAGTGTATATCACTTTAATTTAAGCAGACTGAATATTTTACTCCAATTGATGGCTTCCTGGAGATGGCTAAAGTTGCCTAATGCCTGTGTAAATTAAGAAATTTCCTCTTGTTAAAATGAAATGTGTACTCAGATAGCTAGACACCGCAGTAAGCTCATCGTCAGTGTTTTTTAAAATCTGGATAGAGCTCGTCAAGTGCTGTATGTGTATCTTATGTTTAATGATTGACTTGGCTTGACCATAGGGCATATGAAAGCATTGGCCAATATATATCTGTGTTTGTACGGTAAAAATATTTCAAAAATGTCTCTCAAGAATGTTTGTTCAAAGACTGTTTAAATAAACAGCAAAGGAAGCATGGCTGGAATTAAAGAGAGATAGCACCGTGTCTAGGAACATATTTACGCATAGGCTGATCGGCATAGAAAGTGTATGGATAAGTAGCATCAGGCTACAGCTTAAACACCTAATCTATATCTGGTGATGACTGAAACATGTTAAACATTTATATATTAAAGTGTTAGTAATGTGAATTAAGAATTTTATTATTTATTTTATTATTATTATTATCATTTGGTTTCTGGTACCATTTCCATCATTTTGTGAGAATTTACTTTCAATACTTTTAATAAACAATGTGATGAGGTATGTTGTAATAATCTTTATTTTTATTTTACATAGGCCTAGTTAATTACATCATTTGTAATTGCATTCCAAAAGTGATTTGCAACAATATTTTCTGACATTATCGATAAAAACAACCGCGGAGTTGGAAAGTTATTAGCCTCGCTTGCCAGTCTCTATTATGAGTCTGGGACATTTACGTTCAAATCGCTACGCAATCTCCTACATAGATAAATTCATCAGAAAAATGCTTGCTGTCAAATAACTCGGAGCAACAGCTGCACAGCGAATGTTAAGTTACCATTTCGAGATCATGTTGAGTTAGAAACTTGAGTATTTGCAGTGCTGTCCACAGAGATAAGAGATAAATAACAGGCTAGGGCTTTATATTACCCATATTAGTGTTGTTGTCAAAAAACTACAAATCATTAACACAGCAATGGCGGATACAATTTTGTCACGAGATCCTGCTACATCATCGCGTAAGTGCGCGTAGTAGACGTAGAGAGGCGGTACTTTGCACTACCGTGGTTGCAAGTAATACAGGCGGGCTTCTTTTACAGTTTTTGAACAATCGCTCTTAATAACAAACGTACAGTTGAATTGCTGTTATATAATTGTAGTAATCATTATAAAATAACCAGTGTACATACTTTTGGGTAAATCGAGGGTTTTCGCCCCTCTCAAACACAGTCCACTATGAAGCTAACGGACAATGTGCTAAGAAGCTTCAGGGTGGCTAAGGTTTTCCGAGAAAATTCAGACAAAATCAACTGTTTTGATTTCAGTTCTAACGGAGAAACAATAATTTCCAGTAGTGATGATGACTCACTTGTTTTATACGACTGCCAAGAGGGAAAGTAAGAACGATTCTTCGTATAATACTGCACTCTTTTGTTAGTAAGTTAGCAGGTCAACTCTATTATGCGTCGAGGCCTGCTGCATTGCATAGGCCCCGTTCTTGCTTAATTTTTAAGTCGCTTTTCGGGTGGTGGAAGCTGTGTTAGTCCCAAATGGTTGTAATTACAGTCTCTTAATTCTGTTATTGAAATAACAGCCATTGCTAATTCATTTGCACGGACAGTTCACTGCCTTTAATTCCTACGTAGAACGTTCTCTATAATTGTTTATGCGATTTTAGGATTCTTTCCTAATCCCTTATTTTACCAAATCTGATCTGCAGACCCAAGAGGACACTTTACAGTAAAAAATACGGAGTTGATCTGATCAGGTATACACATGCAGCCAACACAGTGGTCTACAGTTCCAACAAAATCGATGGTATGTTTTTGCAAGTATTCCCCCGAATTTGTTTTCTGTTGTTTTGCATTGCAACATGCCATGAATGCATTAGGTGTAACGGAAAAAAACGAATCTTAATCTGTGCTACAACCCCTTGGCACCACTTCTGAAGGACGTACTGCTCACTTTGGTCTGAGGTAGTTGTTTGTACAGTTTGAGGGTCCATGATTCTGCCCCATACAGGAGCTAACTGTACAAGTGACTTCCTTGCCCAAGGTTGTGCCTGCACATCTGACCTGCCCACAGTCAACCCCATTTATTAGTGCCTGCTTTGGGCAGGCATGTATTTAAAGTCGCACATTGTTGCAAAGAATTGATTGCACTAAATTGTATCAGACAAAGGTGAATATTTAACCGCTGATGCTCATAAAACGTAGGCTTTTATCTATTGTATAGATGTACTTTAGCCATACCATATATACAATACGTTAGAAATCCAAAGGAGTGTCCCTGCTAAATAATTTCCTTTGCTTGGGAGAATGCAGACCCATGCATTCACTCATCCGTTGTATTTCAACCACAATCGGGTCAACTGTGATAATGAATCAATGCGGTCTCATGAAATATGTTTCATCGAATTTTAATCCTATTGTGGGTTTTTTATTTCATTTTTTTTCTAGACACTATTCGGTACCTATCTCTTCATGACAACAAGTACATCCGATACTTCCCTGGGCACAACAAAAGGTATGAGGTGGTCCTCCAGAGAACTGTTGTTTTTGGATTAAAATGCGTCATGTACATAAAATATCATTCCTGCAGTTGAGTAGTGTTTCCAAATTATGGGTAGAAAGATGTGGAGTCGTGGACTGAGAACACATTCTTGTGTTTCAAAAATAATACATTTTTCCATGCATCATGCTCCTCTGCACAGTAGGTGTGATAAATAATGGCTGTGCTTCACTGTAGTGATGTTTGTTTTTGTTTGTTTCTAGAGTAACATCGCTCTCCATGTCTCCTGTGGATGACACATTTATCTCTGGCTCATTAGATAAAACAATCAGACTTTGGGATCTGCGGTCACCCAACTGCCAGGCAAGTCTTCAAGCACACTTTTTCCAATGCGTAAATTAATGTGTAGACTATCACCGTGTTCCCAAGGATATGTAGCATATAGCAATTAGCTTTATAATTGTCTCTCTCAGGGTCTGATGCACCTGCAGGGAAAGCCAGTGTGCTCCTTTGATCCAGAGGGTCTCATTTTTGCAGCCGGAATAAACTCTGAGATGGTTAAGCTATATGATTTACGCTCTTTTGATAAGGTAAGTTGCTTATGAGAGAAATATGCAGAGGTTAGAGGTTATCAAAACCATGTGTACCACAGCAGTTAATGGTATGGTTCAGTTACCTCACTGATGTGTTTAAACCGTTTATTTCACGCAGGGTCCTTTTGCAACCTTCAAGCTTCAATATGATCGCACGTGTGAGTGGACAGGACTCAAGTTCAGTAATGACGGGAAACTCATTCTTCTCTCCACCAATGGGGGAGCCCTTCGCCTCCTAGATGCCTTTAAGGGTGCTGTGCTACATTCCTTTGGGGTAAGAAATCATTATAGACATTATAGTTTTCATAGACCGTTAAACCTGGATGTGCAGCAGAAGGCCATGGTATTTTAAGCCTAGACACAAGGAAAGACGTGCGCCGTTGGGTCATGTGAGAGCAGTTACTGTGAGGCTGTACCGGAGGAAATTATCCTCCGGTACAGAGATTGGAACGTGTTACAGCATTAGCCCACATGGTCACGGGTTTGGTTCGTATAGGGCTCTACTGGGGGCAGTGTCAGCAGTTATGTAGTACACTACAATGCTAATGCCCCATGAAGTTGTTAAGCTGATGTTAAAGGATGGGTATGTAGCGCCCGTTTTATCCAAACACTTTGTCATTTTTCAAACAGAATCTGAGTGATGAGCCCCGCCCCCTGCCCTAGATAGCTTGGTGCTCACCGTGCTCTAGGTCACACTTTACATTGACAATATTACCGCAGATAGGTTTTGGTTTCTGTTTCTGGTTTTGGCCGTTGATGGACAGCAAATTCGTTCCAACCAATCTAACTGGTAGGTTAGATTGATTGGTTGGAGTTAAATAGCTCCCGTACCCCTAATCTGATATGGATTTTGGCGATTTTTTTTTAAAAGATCATAATTTATTGTTTACCATCAATACATCATGACAAATGCAAATAACAAAAAATACATAGAATTTTCGCTACATACCCCTCCTTTAAAAAATTAAAAAAAAACTTAAAGGAAGGTAACTCAAATCTTTTTCTTAATAATACCATTTTCAAATCAATTCCAAAAGATGATGTACTGGGATGAGTACCCGTACTGTGATATAAAATGTAAATCGTAATTATAATCTTTGCTTTTTTTTTTTGCCTACCAAAAAAAAAAAAAAAAACATTTTGAAACAAAATTAATCTTGTGAAAGCTTGTTAAAAGCCATGTATGCCTGTCACCCAGCTACTGCTGAATCATGCTTATGACCTTGTTCTTGGTTTCACAACAGGGTTACAACAACAACAAAGGTGTCACGCTGGAGGGGTCATTCACCCCTGATTCACAGTTTGTTATGATTGGTAAGTTGAAAATACAACCCTTTCTTATGATTGAAACCACTTGCTGGTTTCACACGTTTTTTTGGGTGTTTTAGGTGTTAGTGTTATCGTGTGTATTTTCCAATAAGGGTGTATAAGGATCCACATTAGTGGTGACTGGGTAAATCACGTTAAATGTTTTTATTTTTTTTGTTCTATAGGCTCTGAGGACGGAAAGATCCATGTGTGGAATGCAGAGAGTGGCTTGAAGGTTGCTCTCCTCGACGGCAAGCACACAGGGCCGGTAACCTGCCTACAGTTCAACCCCAAGTTCATGACATTTGCAAGTGCCTGTTCTAACATGGTAAGGCACACATGGACACAAAAAGATGTCTGATCTGGTTTGAAAAAAAAGACTGCTAACATTATTTATATTCCTCAGGCATTCTGGCTTCCCACCATTGACGACTGATGAGATCAAAGCCAGGAAGTGATGCTAGTGGTGGCCAGAAGCAGTGAAAGCTCATCTGGGAACAGCAGATTCACCACACCCAGCAGACCTTTACAAAGTCATTTGTAAATAAGTAGAAATATAAATGTCTCTATTCTCTTGTTTTTATACTGTAATTTAACATTAAATGTCCTGTTTATATTACAAACACTTTTCTGGCTCATTTCTACTGTCTTACTATTTTGTTGGTCTTTATTTCTGAATTAGGTTTTTTGTTGGCTATGGGTTTCTAATAAATATGTATAATCCACATCTTTCACATTTATCATTAATTGAAATTTGATAAGTAAGTAATATAAGTTTGAGCCTAAACTAGAATTACCGCCTCGCGGTTGTATGCCTCTGCCAACCAGTCAAGTTGCAGTTTACCTCCATGTCTGTCCAGACTCATATAATATATGTAGTGAAGACTTGAGTGACAGAATTTAATTGCTTTGTCAACATGGTGCAACGACAATCATCAGCAAAACCAATGAGCTTGTGGTGGACTACCAGAGGAACAGGAGGCCCCATGTCCTGGTTGTCATCCAGGGAGAAGGAAGTGAAGAGCGTGGACTCATGCAAGTACCTTGGGGTCCAAATCAATAAAAAAAAAACTGGACTGCACTCTACACTGAAGCCCTCTTCAGGAAGGGACGGAGCAGACTGTTCTTCCTGAGGAGACTCAGATCAAGGTGGGCAACCAATTCAGTATCCGAACAAATCTCTTCTGTTCCTGAACCATGGTGTTAAATAATGGTCAGAAACGCGCTTTTGCACAACATTATGATGTTACGGTGAAGTTGACCTTTGACCCTTTGGATATAAAACGTCATAATTAGCTTATTCATGAGTTATGGACAAAAACATTTTGTGAGGTCACTGACCATGACCTTTGACCACCAAAATGTAATTAGTTCATCCTTGAGTCCAAGTGGACATTTTTGCCATATATCAGGCATTCCTGAGATATGGCTGTCACCGGCGGAGTCATAATGATTATCATATATTGACATTACATTAACAATACATTTAATATAAAATAAATACATTTATTTGCTATTGATATTAATATGCATCAATGCTCTTAGCTGGTTAATTGAGATTCCTGGCCTCTTAGAAAATGAATCAGTAATACCTATACATTCCTTAACCAATTCACTACTTCCTATACACTTTACTCAATTGTAACTGGGTCTGGAATTCAGAACTGGGTAGCAAGTTTTGCAGGTCATAAGCCTGTCCCTTCCCATTAGGTCCTGGTGTGGTGTGTGATTGGTAGGCCAAAACCTGACACTCAACAGTCAGTGGCAGCTAAATTTGGTCTAGAGTAGATCAGGTTCCCTTGTGTGTCCACATGATATTAGTTACCCGAGCTGGGTCTCCTCTCATACTGTCACTCTCTAACAGAGCCCACACTCTACAGATCTCTGATGAATTCAGACCGGTGCTCAGTCACACTGTCTCTGAAAACTTGTTTCTAGAACACATACTTTTTAAAGTTCTGTTGTTGTTTTTTTTGCATCCCTTGACTGAAGTGAGTTTTTGGACCCTGTTGAGGACCACTTCATTTGTTTGTTGGCCCTCACTGGTCAAGCCGCAGGTGGGAAGACGACTTCTTGCTGACCACCATGTTTCTTGTATTGGTTGTGACGCCAGAACTGAGGGAGTTCCTGGCCAAGGCAAGAGGTGGAGCAGTGCGCCTCATCAAGGTGCGCATTCAAGATGGTGAGTGACCCAGGTCAGTGGTGCCATTAGGCTGGAGACCTGTACAGTGATTGGAGTTCTATTTATCCATCCATCCATTTTCTTTACCACTTATCCTCTAGAGGGTCGCAGGGGAGCTGGAGCCAATCTCAGCTGACATTGGGCGAGAGGCAGGGTACACCCTGGACAGATCGCCAGTCAATCACGGGGCTGGAGACGTGGGCGGGGGGTTAGTCCAGTGGTTAAGGCATCGGACTGTAAACCAAGAGGGCACATGTTCGAATCCCCGCTCTGACAAACTATGTACTGTACAAATGTACCAATTGTAAGTCGCTTTGCACCAAAGCGTCTGCTAAATGCCCTAAATGTAAATGTAAAGACATACGACCATTCACACTCACACCTATGAGCAATTTAGATTCACCAATTAACCTAACCTGCATGATTTTGGTCTGTGGGAAGAGAACCCATGTTCTACTTAACCACTCATTATTCAAGGTGTTATGTGTTGTTGCTTGATGGCTGTATAATAGTAAGCGGCACCATTGTTTTAATACATGATGGAGCGAAAGGTGTCTTGCGCAGGTAACTCTACTCACGTAGGTGTATGTTCACTTTTTCCAATACACATTACACATAAATGGTAATCTGTTCTAATAGTATATATTCTGATTACACTTATAAATATATAATTTATTTTTGAACACTGGATATACGCTAAACATAAACACAGTGAAATGGCAGCCATGGCTGTTTTGCTGAATGAAAGCATGTGCACATTGGACAATCTGTCAGCTGATGGATCCAAGAAAAGCTGTCAATGAAGCAATAAGTCTGCTCTTAGGCAATAGCATTCCAGAGATAATCATCAATGTCCATTTGAGATTTACAACCAGTTTGTTTTATCCTGGCCCTTGGGCAGTTTGCCACGAGACAGCAGGAAACTAGACTATTTAGTTGTTCATCATTTGGGCTGTCTCCTTGATTTCCTCAGACTGAAGTTATTTAAGGGTTAACAGACAGACAGGCAGGGGGGGGGGGTTATGTGCTGTCGCTGTAACAGCACATTATGCTTGACTTACGCACTAAAGTACATCTTGAGCTATATGGAGTCAGTGGGCTATTTGGAGCGGCGTGTGACTTGACATGATTGTGTGCTGCTGTCCAGTGACACACATGTATATTTCAATATTGAAACAAACAGGATCACTCTACCCACATTACATCACCGCTTGTGATTTGCTGGCTTGGAATGCAGGGCTAACGGCCTGTTGTTTTTCCATCATCTCACTAGCTTCTGAACATCTGATGAGATGCACTATGCTACGCGCTACACACACCAATGCTAAATTGACTGACAATTGATCTTAAATAATTTGTTAACAAAACTAAAAGAACAAGGGAAAAAAGGTGAAAATAAAATAGAAAATTGCGCATGCCTTTTGTTATATTATAATAATCTGCCTTTAATAGGCTGCGAAAAGAAGGCCTTAAGAAAGAACCGTTGGAAAAACGTTGGATGGAAAGTATGCATGTGTGCAAAGAAATGGAATGTGTCGGGGCTCAGAATAGCAACTGCCTCAAAAGATGGACAGGAAATCCCCCTGCACCCCTCAAATACTGCTGGCGGTTGGCTTTTTGGGTACAATTATCTTACTTGATACATATGTTTGTTGTTTTGATATTGCTCGGGGCCTCTACAGGGTACGTCATTTTTCAATATCACATGTGTCACTCTGTAACTTGTAACTGTGTTGATGGCTGCCTTTTGTCATCATTGGTTACGGAGAAAAGATTGACCTCATAAATTCTTAACCAAGGAGCTGAGACAGGTTTAAGCTAAATGCTGTTACTAAACAAGCGATGACATGAAATATGAGACTACACGATGGACTTGGACGACGGGAGGACACCAAGTTTGGGTGCTTGTGTGTTCAGTGCCCCAGCC
>OMPB01037532.1:0-10595 GCA_900312615.1 Stylephorus chordatus | reverse complement strand
TCCATCACACGTGCAAATAAAATCATAAGTGACCCTCTGCACCCAGCTCACCACCTGTTCCAACGCCTCCCCTCTGGTAGGAGGTTCAGGTCACTGGGCAGTCGAACTGTAAGGTTTAATAACAGCTTCTTCCCCAAGGCCATACAGCTGCTAAACTCCTCCTCCATGCCTGTTATGTTCTATGGTTCTTGTTATGTTGCACTTGATGTTTGTATTTATGTACTGTACTGTCCGTTGTGTATTTTTTGTGGTGTATTGTCGCAGCTACCACCTGCACCGTGAATGAATTCCACCGGCCTCGCCATGTGGCAATAAAAGGAACGTGAACTTGAATTGGGAATCTCACTTGAATTACGTTGGGTGATATATATTTTTTACCTTTAACGAGGTCGTTGATCAGTGTGCGCAGGTCATTGGTCTGCTTCTTCTTGCCCTCACACACCTGCACCACGTCCGTCAGGTCCTGGCGGATCTCCTGCAGCATCTTGCCACCCATTTTCACCTCCCGCTCAAAGAAGCGGAACAATGGGTCCTAGGGTGGCGCGTGCCAGTGTAGGAGAGGAACAGTCAGCCGGACTCTTTACGTTTATGCATTGTAAGAAGAAAAACTTGATTTAAACGCCACGATATGGTCCAACTATCGAAAAACGGAACAGGAACGCGACAGACCTGGACTTGGAACAGGATCCTTTCACTGACCAGCTCTGCTGTGGTTTGTGTGTCGTTACCTTGATGTTCTCCACCGTGCGTTTGAGTGGGTTGACATTCTGGGGGATGAGCCGCAGCCAGTTGCAGGCGGTGGTGTGGATGGTCCTCATCCAGGCCGGCTGGTTATCAGACGAGGAAGCAGAGCGCTGCTTCTTCTCCGTCTCGTAGGCGAGGTCATCCTCATCCTCCAACATCTGCATTTTCAGCATCTTACTCATCATGTCAATGCCTACGCAGCAGAGAGAGCCAGCGAGCAGGGGGTGGTGGTGAAGGGGGAGGGAGGCAGGAGACCCGACCGTGGTGGAAGGTAGGAGGGGTAAGAAGAAATTAATGGTGGACCAAAGAAAAAACAAATAGTTTTGTCTAAACGCTGCGTTAACAAGGGGTGCCGAACAAAAACAGGGATTTGTGTTTGACAGATAAACATATAAAGATTGCCTTCGGTAGGAGCACAAACAGGGAGGGCATTACTCAAAACAGAGATTCAATTCCAAATGAACATTCAACATTAAGGAACATGCAGACACAAAAATTTGGGGGAAAAAAAAAGTTTGGCATAGACTGGAACTGAGGGCAACAAGCAGGGGGAAGGGTAGAACTTCACGTTTCAGGGATAAAATACGACGAAAGTGGTCAGGACGGCAGGGATAACAGCAGAGGGCGTGGCTGACTGTAGCATTCTGGAGCGCAGGGACATGATGGATGTGAAATACAGCTGCTGGAGGGTGAGGAGACCCTCTTTTGGGCAGAAGACCTCCAAGATCTATGATACACGCTAAGAGCTTATGAGGAAAAAATGGGATTGGGGGGCATTTGCGTTGATAAACTAAGGGATGGGTGAAGTGATATTATGCTGGAGAATTCCTTTCTACGTAGTCCACACTCACACAGAACACACGGCATTCTGCCCTATGAAGATGCTGCAAGAATATTAACAGGTTAGACTATGGCCCTCTGGACCATTACACCGTTCTTCTCCCCATTAAGAGAAGAGGTTAAATGTTGAGACACCTGAAATGATTGCATGGATCAAAATACAATATTAATGGATCCAATATAGCTTCCAAGCCAGAGCAGAAAGTGCAAGATTTTCACCCTGTGAAAGTGGGGAGAATAATGAGGGTCAATGACATGAGAATATGAGAAGAGCTCTTTGCCCTCTCATGACTATGCCCGAACAATACAGACCCAACGATTACAGACGACGGGTTGAGGCATACCCTGAGTGGTGAGCAGGACTTTCTCAGCGTTGCTAGGTAACCCAAGCCAAGACGGAGTCTGGGTGTCGGGGAGCATTTCTACCCAGTGCATGAATTCTTCTCGCCTGGAACAATACAATTTTAACAGAGCGTTGGCTGACACCAGGAAAAAAAAAACATTTTGTATTTCTGAAACTGGGGACGCCGTGTCCATCAGACAAGAGACAAACGACATTGTGATTAGCACTAAGGGACATCCGCGCCTACTAAAGGAAGGCACTGACCTAATGCCGTCCGGCATCTTGATGTCCTTGTGTCCGTCGACCTTGAAGGCCAGTTTGAACTCGCTGTCGAAGCTGCGGGTCGTGAAGATGCGCTCCAGGAAAGTATTGAGCAGCCGCTGGTCAAACTCGTTATCGATGCGCCCACCATAGATGGACTGAGCCATCAGAGTCTTCAGGGCTGCCCAGGGGATCTTGTCGGGGGAGATATTCTGACGGCCCTGTGTGTGCATTTATGTGTTTAAGTCAGTGAAGTCAGTTTTATTTATTTTCCATCATCAATGACTAGCACTCAATAAAGTACCACGTCATCACTCATTCCGACAAGAAAAATAAAGAACATTTTAGGTTTAGGACTTAAAAGGCTACCATCTGACCTTAGCAGTGTCATCCAGCCAGGTGTCAACCGTGTCGCAGGCTGAACGCAGGTCCGACTCTCCAAACTCGTATTTCTTGGACCAGCCCAGTGGGGCGTAGCGCAGACGCTCCTGGATAACAGCATGGAACCAGGCCAGCAGGAAGTAAAGGCGCGCACGCTCGTTGGGAGACTGGAAGAAAAGGAAAAGGACTTTGTAAATACCAGGACCCTACTATTCAAACATTTAGATGGGTGGGGGTCGATATATGCAGCATGAGTTATCTGACAATGCTGTTGATTGTGATTGATCCTCGTTCAACTTCAGTGTATCAGAAATGGCAAAAAACATTTGGTAGCTTTATTATAGTATGAAAATGCAACGTTTTTTTACTTCTAGGGTGACTTAAATTGCTTGATTATAGCACACAAAAGCCATGAATGTTAACAGCTGAATAACCAGCGCTGGTCACCTTGCACATGCGAGCCACAGGGATGCTGCTGAAGGTGCGCAGCATGTTGGCCTTTACACCAGGAGGCGGCTCAAAGACGAAGATTCGACCGGCTCGCAGCAGGTTCACGGGCACCTAACGGGTAACACGCAAAGTCAGGGACTAAAAGACTGGTAAGAACCTAGGCAGGGAGTGTACGAATTAAACCTTGACCAAAAAAAACACCCCAAAAAACAACAGAACAAAAAAAAAATTCTGAAAAATGAAGAAAAAGGAGAAATGGCTTTCACTGAGGGCAACAATTCAAGAGTGCAGAACAGTGGAAAGGTTGCGCGGGTGCTTTACCTTTGGATTGATCTCCATGGTGAGGAACAGCCTGAAGCTGGCATGGGGCTGCATGGAGTGCAGCTTCTTCTCCAGCTGCATCAGCCAACCAGGGGCCAGGTGGACGTTCTCCAACATCACCCATCTGCACAGAGACAACAGTCAGCATAGAACAGTTCCCCCCTACCGGAGGGGAACGCGAGCGGACGTCACAATGACCCACCTGCCGGACTTGACAGCCGTGTTGATGTCTCTGTCTGCCTTGTTGAAGCCCTCAGCAGATCCTGTTGTGAGGGGAAGATGGGAGGCATTACTATCACACTCAAGATGCTTTGTAACTTCCAACTAGCTACATACATTGGTTTGTTTTAGATGTCGCCACGTTGATGAGGATTTGTCCCCCCCCCCCCTCTCGTACCGATGGAGATGGAGGTGATGTGTTTGTTCTGCTCTGCGGCCAGATCCCTGACCAGGCCACTAGCGTCGTAGCCTGGCACGGAACACATCAGAACGGGAGTGCTGGGCTTCACCTGAACAGACGGAGAAGGCAAGCGAAAGACTCGTAACTCGAAATCCAGGTAAAACTATAATTCTGGTTCGGGTAAGAGGGCAATATTGTGAGCATGGAGGAGAAGTAGTACGACGAGTTGATAGTCGTCGTCATCCATCAACCGTCAAAATCTTTTAAGTTCGCTGGCTGTCATTATGTCCCAATGTGAAATGAGCCTGGCTGGAGGGGGGCACATGGGTACCTCGCTATCCACGATGTTGGCCAGGTCAAGCGGCTGCTCGATGATGTTCATGAAGGTCTCTCCCAGCACTTTGCAGACGAAGATGTGAGACATGGCCAGAAGGCGGTCAGGACGGAAAGACTGGATCAGCAGGAGCTGGTGCACGGCCTGGCCAATGACCGCTACACGCAGGATGTGGCAAAGGAACAAGTTAAGAGGAAGACACGGTGAAATAATTCGGCAAACTAAAAGAGCAGATTGTAGAGCAGGTAAACATCTGCTCGAGCATGATTTTGAATACCTAAATTCGACATTTTTACCTAAAGAAATCGCTGGATTTTCTAAACACTTACTTGACTGCTTCTCCTCAGACCAGAGGTAAGGAACAGACAGTTCTGGAGTGTTGCTCTCCAGCCACATGAAGAATTGCTGAAGGAAGAGAAAACCTTAAATCGACGCCATGTCCCTCACACGTACATATTCACAAAGTTGAAATCTTTCTTGGAAATCAAAGAAAACATTAATAGATTGAACCCAACCTCATCAGCCTCCACTTTGGACACCAGGTCTTTGAAGGCCGGGAGTCGGCTGAGACGGACCATGCCTTCGCTCTGCTCGGTGGTCAGACCCTTCACCTTGGGCAGGGACATGCCCGTCAGCACAATCTCCTTACCGCGCAGGAAGTGTTGGAACTCCACGTCAAAGGAGCGCTCGCTGGGAAGAAATTGGCCGTGTTATATTGGGAAGACTGAACTGCTCTTTATTGTAAAAAAAAAAAAAAAACGATTTAATTGTTGCGTCAGTGTGTGTGTGTGTGTGTGTGTGTCTTACTTGGTCATGCCCTTCAGATTGATCCTAGCCAATAGCATGGCAAAGGTGATGTGGTCCTGGTGTAGCATACCCCTAGCAACTCTGTTGAATGCAACCTGCACACAAACAATAAAACACAGGCCTGCTTCAACGGTCGTCAACGACAACGCAAACCTATGTATTTCGTCTGGAAAAGCCTGTTTATACCTGGAAGAGGTCTTTAGTGATCAGGGACAGTCTCTGGGTGTGGTCGCTAATGCCCTTGAGGCTCAAGTTCTCATACAGCACCGTGTGATAGGTGTCCAGGAAGAAGTGAAGGGAGTATTGGTACAGGAAGTGCATCTGGAGACAGGAAACGACAGGGGGGCCAGTTAGAACCACACCATGTTGAGCAGGACTGATCAAACATTTATAGCGCGCCCGTGTCAAGTATGAATAATGAAGAGAAGGATGCTACATGACCTGGTTGAGGGACTCCATGGTGAAATAAATGCTACTGCAGGCGGAGGACAGGGAGAGGTACTGCTGGGACACGGCCTCCACCTCGGCCATGACGATGTCCGTCTCCTCCACCTTCCTGGTCACCTCCGCCGCCTCCTTCTTCAGGTTCTCCAGGGTGGTGATGATGGTGTCGTCGTCGAGGATACGACCCTTGACCTCGTTCAGGGCTTGCAAGAGGGATTTCTCCAGCTGGCGCAGGCGCAACTGGAATTCGCCTTAAAAACGGACGCGCAAGGGTGTGAATCGTGAAGTAAGGCAGCCTGACATGTGCAGTATGTCAGGTGTCACTGTATCCCCCCCCCCCTCATTTATTGGAACCAAAACAATGTTCTGAACATTCATTCTCCCAGCTGATTTTACCTGTGGTTATCTGCACCTCACCTTGCAGTTTGAGAAGGTCAGAGCGCTTCTCGTCCACATCGGGCCTCTCAGCCTTTAGGACCTCGTTGAGACACTGGCTCTGCAGACTGCTGCGCGTCACCGTGAAGTTGACAAAGGTCACACGGGAACACAGGTCCGGAGGGAATTCCGCCTGCACGGACGACAGCCGACGAGCATTTACGGTCGAGTTGCATTTGGTTTTAGTTACAAACGTACGTCCAGCTTGACACACAACAGAACCCTGACCCATTGGTAGACAGCGGTACTTCCTTCTGAAGCACGACATTTCCCAACATGCACTGCATGAAGGAAGAGGTCAGCACGGCTCACCGTTGGGTCTCGTGTGGAGAGGAAGATGACAAACGAAGGTGACAGATCGATGTCCTGGTCTCCCAGGGTGATGAGGACACGGCCCCCTGTCCTGCGGACCTCTCTGTTGAGCACGGGGTTGAGGATGGGATCGTAGCTCTCCACGTCCTGATGGAAGAAGACGCAAAAGAGAAGTGAAATTAAGTCACCGATGCAAAACCCACAAACAAAATAACGACAGTGTAGAATTAACGGGATAGGGTCTAAAAACAACGCAAGCAGGCCCTACCTGAACCAACAGTGGGTTTCCAAAACGCAAGGCGCTTTCCAAGTTCTTTCTGAAGGCGTCGTCCAGGAAACTGGTGCGGGTGATCTTGCGGTCCTTGTACTCGTTCATTATGAACTCGGTGGCCTGGCCCGATGGATCAATAATAAGCGGGTACCTGTAAATACAACAGCGGGTGTTTGGGTGGCTCAGCCTGGCAGGAGTTGGACATCGTTTTCTACATGTCAACACGTCTCCATTTGAAGGAAGGGGTTTCGATCTTCAGCGGTCACGCAACCTTTTTAGCGGGTCTGCCCGGGTTATTCCGAGGGTGCCACACTGACCTGTTGAACCGCTTGAGCATGATGGCGTTCTCAGTGCAGAGGTCGTCAGCTGGAAGGCTGTTGGCCTGCCAGCGGAGCCTCTCATCTGCGTTGGACAGGTACTCCGTTCTGGCAATATCCGTGCGGAACTATGGAGCAGGGAGAGAAATTACAGGTACTTAAGGCATGTGTATGCACCCGTGTACGCAAAATAGAAATGTAGCATCATTTCTGCAGGGGCTAACATATTGTAATTGTGCACATAAAAACATGAAATCTAGCCAATCAAATTCACTACAAGTAATTGGACGTAGATTAAAAATCAGGAATCGGAGCCATGACAAGCGAAAGGGCGCCTCTCTTGCGCGCGGTGCAAGCACGCACCTGAATGTTGGCCTGCTGCAGGTGATGAGACCAGGTGGTGAACAGGTTCTGCCTCATCTGCTGCTCAAAGTAGCCGGCGTAGGCGATGAAGGCGGCAGAGAGCAGGCAGTCCCCGGCGATGGTGGACATCTGGTTCTTGAAGGTCTCGCTGGTCTTCTCCCAGCGCTCTCGCTCGGCCGAGAGGCTCTTTAGCAGGGCTGTGCTGCGGTTCACCTGAATACCGAGGATGAATCAGGTATAAAATACAAGACTGGTGGCTGTGGTCGTATGTCACCATGTGGTCAGCGGACCGGTGAACTCCATTCATCTGCAGGCAATTGTGTCGTATTGACAAGCTGTTCCTTTGTTCAATTTATAATCAAAGCGTAACGAGCAACAAGAAAATCCCCCGGATCCCGTAAGAGATCAAATTCTATTAAACGAGCGCGACCTGGAGCTTGCGATGCGTTACCTTGGCCTCCACCGCGGCCAGATCGGCCTTAATGGCCTGGGCCTCCGAGATGAGGACGGCGTACTCCTCCTTGTAGCGGGCGATGCTGGCCTCCAGGTCGCGGATCATCTGCTCCACCTCCTCCGCCTTGGACTTGTTGTCCTTGGCGTCGTCCTCCAGCTTCTGAAGCTCATTGCGCAGGGGCTCCACGCGCTTCAGCATGTCGGCGTAGTTGAGCTGCGGAGGGGGAGGGGTAGGATTCTTTAGGTGGTTGCCTATTAAAGGGTGATACTACGTTGACGCTTTGACTCTTGCTTATTCAACACGTTTGAAGACTTGTTGTTGTTGTCGTCAAGGTCAACATAATAAACCTGTTGTTTTTTTTTTTGACACTGATCAAGACGATTGTTCCAGTTTGAAGATGATTCACTCAGCATGACCATGTGCAAGCCACGTCTGGTAAACGTTACCGGAGCATTCGGGCACGGACTACCAGACTCACAAACAGTTTTTACCCTCAGGCTATCAGGCTCCTCAACCAGAAATACCAATGTGGCGTTGCCTAGTTCTCACGGACCATATGACTCTTTTCAATTTCATCCTCATTGTACATACTCACAGGCAATCCTTCACTTTATATTTATAATATTATACTTCTATTTAATAGTTGCTAATAGTTACTTAGTGCTTACTCTGCATCTGCATTTTATCCTTTTATTTATATATATTTTTATGCTTCTCTTTTGTCTTTTTTATTGCTACGTTCTTTGAGGCTTGCCACGTCATAAGAATTTCAATGCCTGAATGACCTTGTGTTGTAATGGCAAATGACAATAAACGACTTGAACTTGAAGCCTCTGGCATACATGCCAATTCATGAGAATGAATGGTTACTGGTGTACTCGGGGCCTTACCTGAGCGATGGCCCATTTAACCATGGGTCCGCAGGCCAGCGAGGCCCTGTTGACCTGCTCATAATTGTAGCTGGGGTTGGACATGTAGTTCTTCTTCATCTTTTCACGGATGGAGTCACTGGAACAAGGGAGACCTCCGTTTTAGATGGAAACTCAACAATAAAAGATTTTATAAATTGTTGAATCATGTAGGATGGAGTTAAAAGGTCAAAGGGAGAACATGTAGGGGGGTGTGGAGTAGAAATTAGAGGAAGGATTAACGGAGTCTAAATGTTGTGCTGCTGGGAGACAAAAGATGTGATCAATTCCAGGAAAAATACAAGTTATGATCAGCAAATCAGCATTGTTCTTGATTCACCAGATAAAAATCACACCACAATCACCGGTGTCGTACACCGATTACACGCATTGATCAATGGCTCGATTGGGTCTCGGGTCCGACATACTCCCCAAGGACGCTCGGCTTTCACCGACACTTGTACCTCATTTCCTCAGAGGAAAAGTTGACTATGCTGCCGATGAAATTGTCTCTGATAATAACTTGTCTGATCTTTTTCCAGTCACTGGTCTCCTCGCCAAGCAGCAGGCAGATACACTCCAGGGCCAGCTTGACCGCCCCCGGGGGGTTGGTCATGGCCCTCATTTCTACCAGGTGCTGCCGCTTAATAGAGCTCACAGCTGGGGCAAGGAACGCAGAGCCAGTTGGCCAGGGTGGGTTTGGCGGTGCATTGGAGCGCGGTGATGACGAGAGAGAGAGAGGGGTTTAGAAAGAGAGGGAATATGGATGTATTTGACAGCAGGAGAGAAAGGAGAGAAGAATGGAGAAACACGTTTTAGTCAGATGCATTGGCGCCGTTTGCTCCTTTCACCTGATCTCGTCAGCGGAGAAGTTGACGATGGTGGGGATGAAGTTCTCCCTCATGATGATGGAGCGAATCTGCTTCCAGTCCGTGGTGCTCTCCCCGAGGAGCAAGCAGATGGACTCCAGGGCGAGCTTCACGGCAGCGGGCGGGTTAGCCATGGAGCGCACCTCGACCAGGTGCTGCTTCTTAATGGACTTAACGGCTAGCGACGGCAACAAACACACGCGCCATTGTAACGTGGAGGACATGGATGGTGTTGGAAAAGGGCATGAGTGAGTACAAGAGAATAAGGCACTGCAGTAACTCATGGAGGACAGACTTTGTGGGGACAAAGAATTAAGAGATGGATCTGGGGGACCGGAGAAATGTTTTGAATAGCCTCTGCTTTTTACTCAAAAGCATTGAATAGTACCGTTTATCCTACTGAATAAACACATGTCCTACTGTATAATAGGTTTAGGTCTATAATAAACACATTTGTGAAACGCCACATAAGCCAGAGAGTGATATGGGTAGAATATATATATTTATATATATATGTACCATTTTGAGCCTCTATAACAGCAGGCTCCACTTGGTCCAAGTCCTCTTTGACGCTGAGCTGTTTGTCCTTGATCTTCTCCTGCTGTTTGTACACCGATTCCTGGATCTCCTGACTCATCACCTGAAATCACCATGGAAACCATGCGAGAATGAGGACATTTGCTGGTTGCGCCGATGGTTTCATATCCCGATGACAAGACGGGCTCAAAAAAACAACTAAAAAAAGCTAGACACAGACAGTTGCCAAGCATTTAAAAGCATATCTGGCAAGAACTACAGAGCCAATGTTTTTACCTTTTTCTTCTCAGCCTCCTGCTGGTCTTTGACCATCTTCTTCAGCTTGTCGTTGGCGGCGAAGTTTTTCACCTCCAGCTCCTGGCTCTTGATCCTCAGGTCGCGACGCAACTCTTCCACCTTGGGAGGGGGGGATGGCGTGGAAAACAAAGCGGATCGTAAGAACAAAAGCACCGGCTCTGGATGCTGCGAGAACGGATGAAAGCGAAAGGACGGGGGCTAAGGAATCGAGACTCAGGGGGTCATGGCCTGCGCTTCACCTGGTCGACCGTCTCCTTGATCTTGCGGAGGCCCACGTTCAGGTGCATCTGCTGCTCCTCCAGCTCGCTGCGCTTCTCGTTGAACAGGTCGGCGTAGTGGTTGATGAAGTCAAGGTAGTGGCGAGGGGTGATCGCCGTGGTGCGGCCGCCTCTCTTCGCCAGGCGGTTGTTTGCCTATGAAAAATAAATAAAATAAAAAACACATTTGGCTCGCAACATTCATCATCATCAGACAACTAAAATGGACCCCCCCCCCCCCCCCCCCCCC
>OMPB01037526.1:0-23372 GCA_900312615.1 Stylephorus chordatus | reverse complement strand
ACTACCACCACCCAACCCTGATAAAACCCCACCCACACCATCCCCATCTCCAGCCATGACTGTGTTTGCTAGAAAATACATATTAATACATACTGTACCTATAATACACTGACATCCCAGTTATGAATCACCCATTTGAGCAAAACACATAAAATGCATCATAAGTACTGGGATCTTGTTCAATCAGAAATCCAAACCTATGCAATACACATGGAAATATAGGGCTGTCAATCGATTCACATTTTCAATCAAATTAATTACATGATGTGCTGATTAATTCATTGGATTAATCGCGTGGAAAGTCCCCAAATTAAGATATTTCAACTCAAAAACATTACTTTATTGTGGCACATGAGTAAAGCATTGAATATAAATATAAAAAGAGGGCACTAGAAACCATAATAGGCCGTGGAACAGTTAAAAAATTAACATACTCTTATCACTTAAGCACCAATGTGGCCAAAACAGTCTTTTTAAACTATTTAACATACTATTTACATGCACATCTAACGCACTGACCAGTTGGAATTGTGCGACGCACTGTGTCGTGTCGTAAATTCACTCCGGTGTTGTCAGTGGCACTCTGAGTGCTCTCTCATCTTTTACCAGCTGCTCTCAGAGGCTCAGAGCCACACTGACAGTGTGGCAAAATGCAACGGTTGGTAGGTAGCATTATTCAACACGCTGCAACTTACAGTAACATTGTTGGTACATCAATTAACACAAACATTAAATAATATTCATTAATTTGCATTATATATTTTTTAACACAGTATCATTTTTAGAATTAATTAATCAAAATGAATGCGTTAATTTGGCAGCCCTAATTGAAACCCTTCATTGTACAGATCTCACTACCATAGCTAAAGTGTGCCCCCTGGTGACTGACTTATGAACTACCAGACACAGTCTCTGACTCAAACATTTTTTGAATGCATGACATTCCAGAATGATTTATTTTTATGTGTATTATTAGGCAGTCTGACTTCTCCTGAGATAAAATGAACAGAAAAAAATATATATGTATAAAAGCCATGTGAAGTTCTGAGAAGGGCAGATAAAAAATTAGACAATATCTACAAATCTGCTGATCTCAGGAGGAGCTCATTCAGCCTTTAGTTGGTGCTCTTCTCCAGTTCTGTACAAATGTTACAGTATCAATATGCAACCTTAGTAACTATACACCCTGTGCCTGTTTTCTTCTCGTTTTTGTTTTTCAATTTCAATGATGATGTCCCAATTTTCTAAATAATATCAATAATATTTACTTAAATTTGAACATTTTTGCCCTGCTGGGACACACATCAGCCTGAAAATGTCTCCCTTCATTACATCCATATCAGCCCTTTGTTAGCTGTCTGTCTGTGGTCCTGCTCTCTATCTCCATCAATAACAACCCTCTCCTTCCTCTCTCCTCCCGTTTGTCTCCCTCCTCTCACAGGAATGCCCGTGGACGTGCATTCGGCAGCCTTCCGGCTTTGGCAGATCCAAAATGGCTCCAGTTTCCATGGCTGCATCCAGAACCTGTACATTAATAACGAGCTCCAGGATTTCACCAAGACTCAGATGAAGCCCGGTGTGGTGCCGGGCTGTGAGCCCTGCAGGAAGATCTACTGTCTCCACGGGATCTGCCAGCCTGACGGGGCACAGGGACCAGTGTGCCACTGCCAGCCTGGCTGGAGTGGCCCTCACTGTGACCAGGCTGCTGCTAACCCCTGCCAGGGTAGCAAGTATGTCAACATGCAATGCAATGTTATACACACACACACACGCACACACACACACACACTCCTATGTGTCACGTTGGCAATCATGGAACTTCTAACTAACTCAGCCTTGATTCTTGGTAGGTGTGTTCATGGAAAGTGCAAACCATTGGACAGCCAAACTTACCGCTGTGAGTGTGAGGAGGGTTATCGCGGGGCCCTGTGTAACCAGCAGGGGGAGCTGTTCAACCCCTGTCGTCGCCTGGCCTGCAAGCACGGGAGATGCCAGATCTCAGACACAGGAGATGCCTACTGTAACTGTGAGAGTGGCTACACTGGAGAGCTGTGTGATGCAGGTTGGTCTTTCTATTTGCAATGATCCCTGACCAGGGACCAAGGCTCAGTAGCGCTGTGTGAGCATTAGGTCACATGACCTTTAGCCCTAATCCCTATTTTAATTGGTACGTTCCTTTTGTGCACGGCCATGTAGAGTCTGAGTGCCGAGGGGAGCCGACGCGAGACTTCTACCAGGTGCAGCGAGGCTATGCCATCTGTCAGACAACACGCATGGTGTCCTGGGTGGAATGCACTGGGGCCTGCGACACCGGCGCCTGCTGCGCCAGCCAGCGAATGAAGCGCCGGAAATACACCTTTGAATGCAGCGATGGAACCTCCTTCAGTGAGGAAGTGGAAAAAACCATTAAGTGCGGTTGCGTGGGCTGCATGTAGCAACGTTAGCCAACGCCTGCTGCCACTGCTGCTGAGTGGAAGACCGGAAGGGAGGAGGAGAATGGACTGGAGGAAAGCGAGGGACGGCGAGAGGAAAGAGAGAAAGTATAAAGAAATATATATAAAACCTCTATCTATATATTATGGACAACAATGTTTGTAAAATAGGACATCTCCTTCCCGTCCAAGGGTTCGTGACCTACAGTAACACAGAGAAAATGACAACACGAAAAACAACGTATAAACGTAAAAACAGCAACAACGCCATTCTATCGTCATTGTTGTTCCAAAAGGATCCAGAGATTTCAGGAGGAGTTCAGAGTGAGGCATCCCTCCAACCCCTAAATACCCAGTGTCAACTCCCCATCCATGTGTTAGGCCTCTGACGACCTAGC
This sequence comes from Stylephorus chordatus, assembly GCA_900312615.1. NCBI lineage: Eukaryota > Metazoa > Chordata > Actinopteri > Stylephoriformes > Stylephoridae > Stylephorus > Stylephorus chordatus. The sequence goes on along the minus strand of OMPB01037526.1, from coordinate 20,542 downwards.
CACCATTTACCATCCGTACTTCCTGGAGGCAGTGAGGACAACGGGGTCTAGGCTGGCGACGAATGGCAGGATGGCACATTAACAGATAGGGACACAAAGGCGAAGACAGAGACAGGGATGTGTGTATAATAGAAGAGTCGGACTGTATGACTTGGCAAAGCTATCTTAAGTTGAGCTTGGCTGGGCCTCGCTGGACTGGGCTACCTGGGTTGAGTTCAAGTTGTCGTAAGTTTTGGTATGGTAATTTCTCTGCCTTTCATTCATTTACACATGCGTATGTAGATTTGAAAAGATGGGCTTTGAGTGGCACATAATCCAGTGGGGATATATAGGGGCTTGAACGCCAGGTGTTTGGGTGTCACAATTGTACTGTGAGCCACCTTGCATAAAGACTCCATAATGATTAAGACTGCACTGACTAGCAGCACTGAGAACTACAGTCATAGACCCCTCCAAAGTGCATGGTCACAAAACACACACACACACACACACACAAGTTTCAGAGAGAGGATCGGTTTGTCAAAAATCTATTCTATTCATACAAAGACCCATCCATAGCGGGCAGTGCCCGGTGGTATTCGGTTTCCGAGCATGCATTGCCTCAGGGTTAGGATGATTTGCATATTCCGTCCCCTTACAAGCAGGAGGTTGTCTAGTTCCCCCTCCCCTCAATGCCTGCAGTATTAAACTTGTGCAAACTGTTGCATGTGTGGAGATGAGTTTGCCAATGAATATGTAGAGCTTCTTAATATCATGTTATTACAAAGAAATTGATTGCAGAAATTTGGTTTTGTTATGTGTAATTTCTTATATTGATTTGTGATATTTTTGTTTTGTTCTGTGATGTAACCTAACTCCTTTAGCCCCTCCTCTTTATACAAAAATGCCTAACAGATTCTAATATATACATATATATTTGTATTTCATTTTGGTATAGTATTTTTCTATGTTTAAGGAGTGAGTCTGTGTTTTTGGAAGCTGTGGAACTATCAATGGCATTAATTGGTTCCATGGTGTTTTTTTATATGTTAATTTCATTTCCTCAAACAAGCTAATTAGTTATTGGCCAAAAAACAAACGACAAAAAACAACAAAAAAACAACAACAAAAAAAAAAAAAAACACAAAATTGGCCTTGTTGTATAGGAGGCAGTATTGATTTAGAAATATGTTTAATATTGTATATGTTGTCTTCCATGTGAATATTACATCTAATTCCGTGAGTCTGTTTTTATTATTTTATTTATTTTATCTAAAGGCTCTTTCCTGTAGAAAGCAAAAGGCATTCATGTCACGACTTTCAAATATTTTCAAAAAATGTCAAAAGAAAAAAAGTAAAACCAAACAAAAATGACAAGAAAGTGAAGATAAAATGTAAGGTATTTGTAACATCACTTAATAGCTGGTTACAACAGTGTTTTCTTTTCTCTGGCTCAGACATTCCTCATTTGCTGCTGGGGCGGGCAGAACCACATTTGGACTGATTCTTCCCCGTAATTGCGATAATCACAGATGAAAACAGACTTTATAGGCTTCTGATTGTCTTGATCGTTGTTTTGCATTTTTGTCTTCTTTAACATTGGGTTGTATTTCTATGTTTTCAATTTTAAAAATGGTTTGCTTGAAATCCAAGTACTTTGAGGCGTTTTAGTTCGAGAGAATCAAAGAGTCAAGCTGATCATAAGCTGCTGCCAAGCCAGTTGAAATAAGAGTCGTCCATGTGGACATTGATCAAAGTTTCAGTTCGTCATTCTAGAAATGTTCAAAAAGTTCACTAAATGTGAAGCATTGTAACCAACTACTGACAGATAATACATGAGAGAACCCAACGGGATTTCTGTCAATATGACCTGGCTACAGGTTATACACTAAAGAAATTGTGCCATTTAAAAGTGAACAAAACAGTTTTACCTGAATGTATAAATATGTATAAACATGACCTATGCTTACTCATGAAGTTGTAAACGTTTAGCTGTTTAGTTTCCAATGTAAGATACAGCCATTTCATTTTGTTCTGTGAGTGACAGTCCACCCGGATAGCTTAGGCGGCGGTTCTCCCTAAACAGAGTAGCCACGTTCATCCACGTCACCAATGTCTAATTGTTGAATCTCTTCCTAAAGTATGAAAAGCTTCAGATCTTAGAACTCAGATCTTTACTAATTGTCCACTATAGAAAGCTTTGCCGCATTATCGCTTCACGTGTCTGCTTTGCATACTGTTAACGTGACGCCATTGGTGTACGGTGACATTCAGAGATCTCATCGAGGACACAGGTGAACGGTCACCTTAAGATTGACATCTTAAAACGGTGCACCACATGTTGAACGTGGCTTTTTCCCTCTGTGCCCCCCTCCCCCCTTCTTTCTGTAACACTGAAATTTACTGGATGGGTGAACTCTGTCCAATGCTCTCTGGCAGACATCTTTAGTGGTGCTTGTGCTATGTTGAGATGTAATTCAGTTTTCAGGTCAGGCGACCGGAGACACCATGTTTTCCATCCTAGGAAATGTATTTGTCAATTTAAAAAAAGACACAATGTATCTGTCGTACTGAACTGGTGCAAAAGCAAAGATCTGTTCTCTGGTTGGGCACCACCTGGCAAAGTGTTGGTTTCGTATAATGGTGGAATTTAACTGAAAAACTCCCAATAATGCTGAATGTATGTAGTGCCACCAACAAATGTTTACCAAATCCCCACTCTTTTCATTCATTAAACTTTAATGTGTGTGCTTTTAAAATGTTTTGTGTCGTTTCCTCATGACCTATTTATGTAGGTTTGGGGGAATGCAGTAGACCCTAGTCCCAACAGTAACCTTACTCTAAAAGATCTCCACTGAGAGTTGCTTGCAGACTACTTGTACTGTACAGTCGGTGGTAAGCATTCTTTTTCAGAGTATTTCGTTAATAGCCATTAAACTTCAATGCAGCATATACAAAGTTCTCATGGAATTCATTTGGCACTGATAATAGTCTAAGTTGTCAACATGTTTTAGCTATATATATATATATTGTATTTAGGTTACCTGTATTCATTTCAGCCCTTTTAAAAATGTCTTGCTGGGAAAAAACAAAACAAATCTCTTTTCCATGATTCTGGGTCAGCGTCCTGACTTTACACTATGGTCCTCCAAACACTCTCTGGAGATGCAATGTCATTTGTTTGAGCATTCAAACAGGATTCAAAAAGCTTACTGTTGGAGCCTGCAGCTCCGACTACGAATCCAGAAACGTGAGAAAGAGTCTCATACGTTTCCCACAGCTTCTGGACCATATTACCAACACAGATTGTCTTAATAACCAGCTATGAGTGCCAGGGGTGGCTGCCCACGGCCCTAATTAACTAGATTAGAAAAGAGGTGGTTGGTCAAGTGCCCTACTCTAACCAATTTTTATTTATTTACCTTTATTTATCCAGGTTAGCCTCGTTGAGATAGAATCTCAATCCAAGTCCTCTGCACATTTACATAACTCTTACAATTCTATTGAACCACTGACATTGCTTATTGGTTGCCATGTCCAACTTTGCTTACCAGTACAAATGTACCTAAAAAGCTGCACTTCAAATCTTGACCCAACCCATCCACCCGTTTGTCCTGTATTTACAGTACACAGCAAAACAGATTATTATGATCCGACATCCTTTCCTGAAGGACAGTCACCAATCCCAAGGGTGCAGGATGGGAAAACTGAAGTTTTGATTAAAAAATTGCCCCAAAAAAAAGAAAAAAAGGATAGAGGACATTGTACACCATCAATTTATACTTACAGCACACATTAGACTGGACTCCACATTAAACAGGAAACTAGTGAGAAATGTGTATTACCATCTTCCCTCAAATCAGGCATGTTAATCACTTGTTGCTTACCATTGCTCACTATGGGAAACCCAAAGAACAGCAAGTGTTCAAAGGTTTAGCTCGTCAGAATTGTCAAAAAATGACCCAAAAAGCCAAACATAAAATTCAATCATCTTTATATGAACTCCAGCAAAAATACAGTTTTAACCATAGAAGTATCATTCTTGGTATTACCACAAATAAAGCATTGCTATTTCTTTGATATATACAAAATCCAGATCTATAAATAACAATTGTAAAGAATAAACATGTTCAAGATAGCTATTTGGTGGGATGTTGAAATCTACTGGGGGCATCTGCCTATATGGTGTTCTTAAATAACAATAAAAAAAAAAAACAAGAATTAAAGGTTTTACATTTTCGAAAGCTTAATTCCTAAAGAGAAATGACCATAATAAAAATAACACTGTGCTAAAAAGATGTGTTTTTTTTTTCCTCTGATCATACACCAATGTAAATTACTATTGCAGAAGTAAAGAAACTTCACATTATGAGACATCTGCCAGCCAGTCAATAAAGATTTAAAACAGTCAAAAAACATTGAGGCATACTGGGTTGTACAACTGTTAGCTGTGCCAATATTAAATTATATCCACAATGACGTCATTCATGGCCACAGACTACGGGACAATCAATGATGGCTCTTCCAACTTCAGAATCAAAAAGGGGGCAGCGAACACATTAGACACATGAATCTAAGTATTTGCTGTGGTTCAATCTGCCGTACATTGTTGTTTATGTTGTCAAAGGACCACTGTCCAAAAGTCAACCCTAATGGTGTGTCAAGAGATTCATGGGCACAATAATGTACATGCATAGTCCTGAAGGGGGTTACGTGTTGCCCACAAAAATACCCAATAAAGCCCTGGGATTTGTTCTGGGTAGACAATGTTTTTGTGAGATGGGAAAAAAAGCCCCCCCCCTGTTGCTGCAATAGTCAGCAACAGTGTATTCTTCAAGAAGATACAGTTGACTGTATTAGGATGATGGTATGAAAAGAGTCGATATTTAAAATCAACCCAAAATAGCATAAAAACATAAAAAAATGCAAAGCTAATGTACACTTGTTTATCATAATGCAAACACAAGATAGACATACAAAGAATGCACGCCTGTCTGATTCAATGTTCAAGGCAGACCAATGTCTGCTTCGACATCTACACTTTCAAGAATAACAATAATGGTGTTAATGCTGTGGAGAAATGAGTACACGAGGACAAAAATAAGTGAATAAAAGAAATGATCTCAGTAATCACAACGCTTTAGCGGACATAGTCCATGAAGGAATTAAATTAAGCATTAAGAAGGAGGCGCAGACTGAACGCTGAAGTGAAACAGCAACTATACGCACACATGAAAGGGATGTAACTTTTGTTAAGCACCTCTCTAGTAACGGGACACTGTGCAATAGTCCGAGAAACAGGTTTTCACAGCTAAACATTCCATCACGTACAGTTTATAAATAAGGCACCTGATCACAACAGTCACATATTCACAAAGCTCTGATTGCAGGACAGGCCGGAGACACCATTTGTATAAACTCAACTATAACTTAACATCCAATGCACTGTTTACATGCAATGGTCCAATGAGGACTTCTCATTGTGATCTTTAGAAACATACTGTTACTTCAATAACCTAGTTGACATCATCTCCAGGTTATCTCCAGCCACGCCAGTGTTGGGAGAAAAAAAAATAAAAAAAGTCCAACAGAGGAAAAAATATAAAAAGTATCCTGAAATTAATTAAAGACATTTTTCAGAAAGTGCATCCTCTTACCAGTTTGACAGGAGTACACAAAATAGTTTATTCTAATTCTTGATAGGTGAGGTTCTGCCCCCCACGCCTTTATTTTAATTATGACATTCTGGTGCACTTTTATTTTATTTGTGACATTCTGGTGCGCTTAATTGGGGTCTCCAAATACTCCTGAGCTCTTTTAGTTGGCTTTTTTTTTGTCACACTGCGTGATGGTGAAGGCACAAGACCCTTTTTCCTAGAGGATTTCGGGGTCCCACTCCTTGTCACAACAGCCTCACCCCCTGCCTTCTTGGAACCCGATAGAGACAACCCACTCGTGTTGGACTTCAAAGCCTTTTTTGAGGCGGTAGTGGGACTTGCATTCACCGGGAGCATAGCCTCCATCTTTTTCTGGGACCGTGTCAATACCTGGTCGGATGAGATCGGAGACTTGGTGTCCATGTTTTGCTGTGTCGCTCCTACAGTAGTCTCAACCGCATCACTTTCAGAAACCTTGTTTTGCAACGATTCCTTTGTTTGGGATTTTGTACTACTCGCCTTAGCCAAATTTTCAACCTCTATTTTCGCCATTTCTAATGGGTTCTTGTTTGAGTGAACCTTGCTTTTAGTTGATTGGATAAGTTTTTTCAATGTTTTGGGGCTTCCAAGTCTTTGAGAACATCTTTGCGGTGAAACCGATGCTTTCCTGACCAGCTCCCTCGATGCTTTATTACTGCCAGAACTTTTGACGGTTCTCTCTGAAACAGCAGGCTTTTCAGAAGGCTTCCTCCCAGTGTTTGGTTTTCCTTTGCTAGCTGTTGGACTTAACACTTTCGCTTGATCATCTACAGGTATGGCTGCTTTCTGTGTCTTGAGAGTTGATTTAGGGTTAGACTTGGAGACAGACTTTGAGGTGGTCAACTTTTTTAATTTACTGTGTTTCAAGGTTTTGGTTGTCTCTTTATGCCCAGCATTGGTTTGCTGAACCTGCCTCTTCTCCCTTATGTTAGAATATTTCCTTAATATCCTGGCGCTAGCGGGGTTCTTGGATTTCCCTGAAACTTTATGGCCTTCGCTTATCTGCACCGAAACAGGAACAGAAGAGGGCTTAGTCAGAGCCTGATTTGCATCAGTTAGTTCTTTATCCTTCTCTTTAACTGCCTCTTGCTCCAGTACTTTAGCAATAAGTTTCTGACTCTTGGGATTGTTTTTTACAGGGGAGGCAATGGCAAATTTCTTCAGGTGTTTCTTGAGACGCTCTGCCTGTATGCTAGGAAATACCCCTTGAGAGGTTCCTGAAACTCCAGAGGAGCTGTGGAAGCAAAGCTGAGTTTCCGATGGTAGACGTGTATTAACCTTTTTAACAATAACAAGAGATTTTGTTTCTGTTGATTCAAGGAACCACCGACAAATACTGGTAAGGTTAAAGTTTTTCATGAAGAGCATCTGTACCGGCGAGTATTTATGCTGCTCTACAGATTTCGGTTTTCTTGCCCTGCGCTTACTCTTCCATATAGCTGCCTGTCTATCTGCTTTATTTCTATATTTTGTTGCCGACTGTCCCTCTTTGTCCATTTGGATCCATCCTTTCTGCATCCTATCAAACTTTATATTCAAGTTTGTTATCAAGTGTTGATTAGCTTCCCCATTCAGAGTCTCAATGAGTTTGTGGACTGTTTGTTTACGGGGCTCATGGGGCGCTAAAACAAAAGGTGTATCTGAGCTTGGCGGCAACATACCGCTAGATGATGTCCTTCCCATTATCTCTGGCTTTCTTCTAATGGGAGAAACAATTTGTTTCTTTTTTCTGCCAATGTCGATAGTACTAGTTGAGGGTGTGGCCAATCTTTGTGATCTTAAAGCCAATTTCATGTTTTCAGCTGGCTGTGGACCTAACAACTGGCTTGACGTTTCAGCCTTACTACTCTCGCTTCTTAATGGCATCCTGGCAGGTTTCCCCAACACCGAAGAAATGGTAGAACCAAGCGAGGGTTCATCATGCAGCAGACAAACATTGGAGGTCTTCACAGCCATTTCACATGTTTCAACTTCTCCGAGGGACCTTTCACTTGTCAATGTAGAACTCTGTGTTTCATTACTTTGAACAATCTGACTTTCCAAAGTACTGCAACATTTCTCCTTCTCATTTTTATCATCCACCATTGCAACCTTTGCAGACCTAAGTTTCTGTTTTGTCTGTAACCTACTTTCCATCTCTTGTTTTTGAATTTCCTTGGGACGTGTTTTAGCTGACTGACCATCAGCAACATTTAACTCAACTGCATGCTCATGTGTACACTGTTGTGATTGTTCAGGGGCTATGGGTGACACAGGGCTTTCAAGGGAAAGGGGCAACAGAACAGAAGGAGGCGGAGAAGGAGAAGTGGCGAGGAGTTGTACAGCATCCATGGATGGAATAGAATGATCGGAGGTTGGTGTTGGTGAGGAAGAGACAATGGCATTTGGACAGACGGGCGATTCAGTAGTTCCAGGTAGCTGTTGTCTGGCTGACCTCAGAGGTCGTTTAGACGGAGTGTGCTGTGGAATATCAATGGACTCATCAGAGACATGAATAAACTCAACTTGTGTTTCTTGTTGGTTATGCTGGACAATTGCCGCAGACTTTTTCTTGCTCAGTTTTGTGGAAGACTTTGGAAGACGTTTGGTTTCTGGGGTTTGAGGGATTTCAGGAACGTGTTCCGTCTCTTGTGGAATCATAGGTATATTCTCAGATGTAATAGCTCCATCTGTCTCAGGAATATTTTGTGGTGAAGGAACATTTTCTGGACCAGAATGTGTAGGTTTTTCAGCAGCTTTTTTAGGTGTTGTTGGGATGCTATTACTTGATCTTCGTCGCAAACTTCTGTCAGAAGCCGATACGGGCCTACCATTTACATATCCTACAATCACACTTTGCTTTTCTCTTAATCTCTTTGGCAATGAAACCACAGTACCCCGTTTTCTACGCCAGGGGGGCAATTCTTTCAAGAGTGACTCGAGTGACTTTGCAGAAACGTCATATTCATCATCGTCCTCTGGTGCTGCATTGTTTACAACGCTGGTAACTGGTGCAATATCCATTTCCTGCTCCTTGACAATGCTCTCTGCTGGAGCCGTTAGAGAGTTCTCTTCTGTACCCAACTTGTCTGAGAGTTTTGGTTCCACTAGCTGAGGCTCCAGAGTTTGCTCACACTTTGTGTTTTCTACTTTCTCATTGACCTCTTCTTGGACAGTAATTGCCACCGTTGGCAAAGTGTCCTTTTGTTGTTGTTCTGACTCACCGCTCTCTGTAACAGGTATGAGCTCAGCTTCCTTCATGACATCATCCTCTGGTCGTTCCATTAGGTCTACCTCTTGCTCGGTAAATTCATTCAAGTCTTGATCAATCTCCCGGGTTTCTTCAACCGCAGGTGAAGTTTCAACAACGCTCTCGTCCAATTGGTCACTTTCCCCGGTCTGAATGGCATTTGAAGTTGCATCCTGCACTTCATTTGCAGCTTTCTCACCGTTCTCCTCCGGGGCCTTCGAAGTAGATTCACAAGTTGCTTGCTCGTTATTTTTACTCTGATCTGTCTGACTGGTCTCAACTATCAGATCAAATTGATTAGCCAGTGCCTCCACCTCATCTCCAGTCCCTGGCATCTCTCGATCATTGGACTCCTCCGAGGGAGTTTGCTGAACCGTTTGTCCACAGCCTCTGATAAAGGGCATATCAATGGGAGGTACACCATCAGGCTTGGCAAGCACCTGTTTGGGGGTAACCAACGTAAAGAGCTCGGGCATTGGGTTAGGACAGTTGCTGCTTTGATTACGACCGGCTAAAGTACGGACCGTTTTAAGCTCCCACATTTCCTCGACATACATATGTCCCCTCGTGCTTTTTCTTGCATTCCGCCGTGGGGGCATATGGCACTGCTGCTCCCTCAAACACTCTGTAATTGGTTTGTTAATATAAACAATGTCACAATTACCTAAATCAGGGTCTATTATAACCCGTGAAGCAGAGTTCCTTGTCCTATGGTCAGAAGAACCCCTGATTGTCTTTCTGGCAGTTCGAGGGACGTCTGCCAGTAGGGTATTGGAGGTTTTATGAACTGGAAAGGGTTTAGCGGCAATATCTTTGGTTTGTCCATCTTGATTCATGTGGCTGTGCCTTTTCACCGTGGAACTGAGTCTAGCACTTTGAGACTCTGTTTTGTTAGATGAGTCAGATTTACCCTGCTTCTCTTCCATAGTGTCGGACTGAGTTATCAGAGAGGTGGTTAGCACACATGACAACTTTTTTCCATCAGCAAGTTTGTTGGTCTTCATTATCTTCATCTTTAGAGGGACATGGTCACTATGACGATTGTTCTCCGGGTCGGAAGGATTTAGGGTGGAGTTGACTAGAGCCATAGCACTACCCAAACCCAATGTGTGAAGATCCAAACAGGGGTCAGCAGTAAGAGAAGATTTTAGCAATCCTGATTCCTCTGGAACTTCCTTTGTGGTTGTTGGACTGCTGGCTATCACAAGAGACATACCTTGGGTGCTCTGAGTTGATACAGCAGAAGGACTTGGTTCAGAGACAGACTTCTCATAGGTGACTGGGCTTGATGTTGTAATGGAAGTTGTGGATTCCTGGTTGTCGGGTGTATGGCAAGGAGCTTGCAATGAACTGCAACGTGCCAATGCCTTGACCTCAGTCTGCAAAAAGCCCAGGGCATCCACTATCTGCCGTTGATGGTGAGGGCAGAGTTTTGCCATGAACTGCTCCAGTGTAGAAGTGGACTGTAGCTCTTTTGCCTTTGAAATATATATTTCAGGAGACTCACTGAAAAGAAACGGAAAGATAAAAGGGAAACAATGAGAATACAATGAAGACACAAGTACACCAGATGCACAATGAAAACAAATCTTACAATAAAATATGAAACGCTGCATGTGTCAAAGTAATGACATTTTGCCACAAGGGCAATTAATCATTGTCAGTTGGAAATCTAAATATTTGTCATAAAAAAAGATACCCATGTGTTGTTTTCACAGTTATTTATTAGAAGAATAAGTGATTTTCTTAAAAGTAAAACTTTCATCCAGTGCATTTGACAAATTACATAGTTACATATTTTTTCTTTTTTTCTTTCAATGTGGTTTGGTTCATTACAGTATACGTCAAGAAAGTGTTACACATGCACAATACATTAATAATGGTGTCCAATGTTTAATATAAGAAATAACTTGAAATCATAATACAGTAAACATAGAAGCTATTATTCAAAATGTATTCAAACTGTATAAAAACATCCGGTGCAATGGATTACCTTAGCAGACCATTAAGTGCTTCACAAACAGCCAACAACCCAGTGACAAAAAAAAACAAAAAAAAAAAAAAACAATGCAATATACGGATTTCATCTAATAAACACCAAATGTTTAAAGAAAATAACAATATTATCCGTGACGTGACTATGTATTCTGGTCCTGCCTTTAACAAAGGATGAACCACAAACATTCTTTTGCTAGTAATGTCAGGCAGACCAAATTATTAGGAAAATCCTTTGGATTATGTAGTTGCTTAACAACATTAACCAAAAGGTTAAAAACTTAATTGGTCATCCTATAAATAAACCATGTTAATGAGTGGTGTGTGTACATGTATATGTGTTTTTTCCTTATTTTAATTGCAAATGACTTTCAAATGTTTTAATTATCTCTACAAAAAAAAACATTTTCTTACAACTTTACATCTTTTTTTTTTTTTTCCTTGTTTTCCCTCAACAAGGGCATCGAGTTTACATATAGTAAAACACAAATGTTTATGCTGTGTGGTAAGTTAAGCAGTGTTTCCTTGGGGATAAATTATGATGCATTTTTACTTTGTGAGGCACTGTAAACTTGCAAAATAAAAAATAAAACACCAAAACTAAATGCAGTTAACATTGACATTCATTGTATACCAAGATACACACAAAAAAAAAATGACAATGGTGTAGATGTAGTATTAGTGTTAGCTACCATTTTAAACAATCAGAACTTGCACAACAAGCCGTAATATCTGAAATAGAAAATCTAAGGATGGATAAAAATATTCTTTCAAGATTTAAAAATAACATTTGCTGTAGCTAGAATCTGACCATGTAGCATGATCAGGGACGTGATCACCCTGCTGGTTAGTTTAAAGTTAGAGGAGTACCTGAATAGAGATACAGTGTCACCCCTGAGGTTTCTTCTCCGTTTCACATAACAATTGGAACATCTTTTTTTTTCCTCTTAATCAATTTAACAGATCAGTCGAGAAAGAAACATGTTTTAGATCACTTTTGTGCATGACACACATTACACAGACGCTATATTGTAAGTGGACATTGCCAGTGGCATTTATCTTCAGAAATTAAAATAAAGCAGTTATCGGTTATTTACATAAACTACTGCTCCGGCAAAAAGGTTTCCGCAAGCCCATAATAATAAAACCTTACATAATTCATCTAAATACATTTGCTTAAGTCCATATTCTTGCAAGTAGTCATGCAAACTACAACCAACTTCATTCCATTTGTAAATATTAATGCAAACTTGCAGATTTCTTTGTTGGTTTACTAACAAGCATAAGCAGTCATTTCTGAGCTACGATAAGCATATTCCGGGTTTAGAATCTAAGGATACATAAAGTACATAAAGTTGTACTTTGTGTACATAAAGTTGGTGAATAAAATGATTCCGCTATCATTCAGAGCATTAGTGAGTGTGTGTGTGTTCCAGTTTTAAACTAGATTTTATTTTTAAAGGCTGTTATGCACATCCATTAAATACTGCATGAATTGAAAATCAAACTGATAGAGAATGTAGAGAATGAAACATTGCTCTTATATTCGAAATATAAAATTTGTGATACTTAACTACTGTACTTTGAAACAAGATTATTATTATTATTTTTTTTTTACATATACATGACCTTCACAAATTACACACACACAAAATACAAAACGACAACTCACCAAAAATAAATAAAAATAAAATAATAATCTAATGTCAAGCAGGGTGTTTAATCTTTAGGGTACTTAAAAATATCTACTTGATTGTACCCATTGCTAAAAGAGTTTCCATACTGTGTTAGTGTTATGAGAAGAGCCCTTTGTGGATCATGAATCACGACAAGCAGCGATTAACTCGCTTATAAAGTGTTTAAGAGACCATCACAATTCACAATAAGGGGGCCATTGACATGTTTTTAAGCGAAATAAAAATTTGAACTTACAACTGGCAAATGGAATGGTATGTACACACACACACACACACACACAGTATGAGTAATTCTAGATTGTCGTAGCAAGAATAACCCATTAGCTATTAAACTTACTCTGACTATTTTTTCATAACTCCAAGTCGATTTTCACTGATCACATTACTATATCTTTACCAACGCGGAACACTACAGTTAAAGTTGTAAATGGACATTACAAAATGCAACTTACAGTAAGTAAGCAGTCTTGCTTTAACCCAACTAAAACATATACCATATTTAACCTCATTTATTAAAATAAATAAATGATAATGCAAACAAACGCTAAGTCTTAAAGTACATGTAATCTGCCGTCATTTGGGCGTTGGTCCCACACAGAATGTATTCAATATACAGCACTCTTACAGTGCAACAAATGTACAGTATAAATGTATGTTTGTTCTAGTGATCACATGGTGCACATGTCCCTGATATAATCCTGGTAATTTCCTCGAGGACCAAATATCATTTGAAATTTGTTTTACAATCTAGGCTGCTACTATTGTATTGTAATCTCTGCAAACGGGTGATCTGAGCTACTTTGTAAGAGAAGAGTTTACATGGCCAAACTATGCATTTTATAATTACAGTTTTCTTTATTCATCTTGCCAGTAGAAGAATAAAAGTGGCCCGCAGTGTCTGTATCTAAAACTAAAAAGACCCAATGAAATAAATAAAATAAATAAATATAAATATAAGATCTGAAAAAAATCTGGTAGAAGCCTTATGTGTACTTGAACCCAAAACTTGGGATTTATCCTGAGGTATAACTGTTGATAAGTTGCAGACAACGTGGAGGTTGAGGTTAGTTGCCAGGTGCATTAGTGGGAAAGCAATTCCAGTGCTGCATCTCTCTTTGAGTCCAAGTCCATCTGGATGAGCAATGTATAGGTTTTTTTTTTTTAAATCCAGGAACAATCTAAATGTTCTCCTGGAACATGAAAATAAAAAAATAAGACTTGAAATGTGAATTGCTCTGGTCCAGGGTTTGCTTACGGAGAGAGAAAATATATAGAAGTGCCACTATTATGGTCATAAACACAAGACACATACAGTACGATCATGGAATCAATGTCAAAAGTACATTATAGTTCTGCTTTAGTAGGCTGTACAAATCTGTTTCAAATAATTAAGCACACTGAATCTGCTACAATTCAAACAGAGCGTATAGAAAAGATGTAAATGTAAGAAAAAAAATGTGAAATCCCAAAAGTGGCATAACACTGTTCAAATGAAGGAAAAAAAAAAGCATCCCAGAGACATTTGTACCAATATCTAAAGTTTGAATATTATAATGTTAAAACCTGCTTGGATTAAAATTGTTAAAAAAAAAAAAAAAAAAAAGGCTCATAATGGTACTATAAACGCTGTTGATACTGGTTAAGGTAGCTTGTGAACGTACACAATAGTAAGGTGTGCACAACCGTCAGAAAATAAGACATCTTCTCACAGCATCTCTAAGGGCTTTTAAAAGGTATGTACACCTTTTTAGAGATGACCAAACAGGATATACGTGAAATGCACAACTGTAACTTGGGAGTGAGGTATTGCTGTGTGCTTAAAATCTTTCCTCTTGTTTTCCTGATGCAAGTCAGTTTTGTTCACCGACAACTTAAAAGTACATCCTGAGGTATGGTGAAGATGCGAGACAAGAACTAGCACCATTCAAACGGTGGCAAATTAGGAACACATTTCTGGGTGAAAATGATCCTTTTATGAATAGGTGTTAAATGTATTAAAAAAAGAAAGAAAAAAAGAGGTAAATATCTGAAGAACAGAGCAGTCCAACTGACGGACAACAAAGTGCTAAAACCTTAAGAATCTCCTTGCATTTGTATAAACTCTGATGTGTGATCCATCTTGTTTGTACATGAGGTTTGTGCATTTGCAAAACAGTTACAAATAAGACAGAGTCCAGTTTGACAGGTATGACAGAAATAAATGTAAATCAGACTTTACATGTTACATAGTGCTCAACGGTAATTTAAGTGGTCGAAAAATTCAAGTGGCCAATCATAAATTAAAAGATAAATAGAAAATCAAAATAAGTACTAAGAGAGGGCAGCGAGGGGCGCCAGCAGCCAAGTCATAACGATGTGCCATTTTTGCTTAAGATGTAAGGGATAGGGTTTTTTCCGTCGTCGTTTTAAAAAAAATTCTTTAAAAAAAAAATATATATATATTTCAAATGACCGCCACCTGTTTAGTTCCCTAGGCTGTTTCAGTGGCTGGCAATTGGTAGTACAGCGCAACGCTTAACAGTAGACAGAAATAATACAAATGATTTAAACCTGGTTATGATTATGAACACTTTACAAACCTTGCCAGACTGAAAGCCATATAATTAAAAGTCAACTCTACAACTGTTTGACAGATACCGTACCGTGCTCCTTTCCTCTTTAAGACATATCATCAGTACAACATTTTGGTTTCACGGTGGTACTATACTCATCTGGAGAGAGCCCTGAATTGCACGTCTCACTCCCGTTCTCTACGGGAGGGCACTCTTCCTTGGGTGTGGCGCGCGGTGCGTCCTGCACGTCCGCCTTCCCCTCGGAGGACTCTGAGGCGTCCTGGTCCTCCGCCTGGCTACGCAGCCTCTGCTTCTTCTTGGGAGGATGCTTCAGGATCCCCAGCCGCTCCTTGACCTTGTATTCCAGCGTGCTGTGTGGAATGCCGTAAATGGACTGGGCTTTGGAAACGCTCATTTTCCCACCCATCACCACCACGATGGCCTCTTCCAGCAGCTCCGTGTTGTATTGCCGGTAGCGGCCCCTTTTCTTTCTTGGCTGCTTCGAACCCAGATCCGACTCGGATTCCAGGGAGTGCCCCCCGAGGGCCTGCCGGCTCGTTTCGAAAGGCCAGTATTCCCTCTCTGCGCCTGAAAAATTGTGTCCTCCACTTCCGTCTTTGTGGTTTTGCTCCGGTGGCATAGAAACAAGGCTTTTTCCCAGGCCGTTCTCCAAACCCGAATGCTCAGAGAATAGGGAACACCAAGATGGGTCTCTTCTTAACGGCGAACCTCGCACCTGAGGAATCTTAAGGTCAAAAGAAGATAAATGGCAGGTGGAGAGACCCTGATCTCCGCAAGCCTCCTGAAGGGGCTCTTTACCAGAGGCGACAGACTTTGACAACAACTTGGCTTCCAACAACTTGGGCAGGTCTTTGAGGTGATTGCTAGCCTGACCGTTGGCTCCGAGTTTGAGCAAGGCTCCGAAATGAGTCTTAGAATTCAGTGATGCCGACCGATCGCTCGAGAGGTCAGAGGTTCGCGAGCTGTGGTTCTGGCTGGGAGGCGACTCTGGGTCACTCTCCTGAGCCAGACCAACCTCCTCTTTGATGTGCAGCGAATATGCGAGACGCTGGAAAGGCTTATAATAGGTGGAGTGGCCGATATTCTCCCTTCTCCCATCCTGTAGGCTCCTCATTAACAGCCCGACTTGTCCGTCCGCTCTCAAGGATCGCCTGATTGGATGGAAGGAAATTGGGTGTAAGCAGAGCTTGCACAGTGCCTTGTTTCTTACTCTAAAGGAGAATGGACTGGGGAGGGGAGGATGTTGGCCACTCCTTTATTAGATGACCTTGCTTGGGTAACATCACGTAACTTTTGAAATATAGATATATATATATCTGTGTGGGAGGTTGAGTGTGTGAACAGAAATGCTCAACTCTAATAGGAATATGTTCTTACTACTTTCATGATTCGGTTTACAAAATGCTGCATCAACAAAAAAGGAGAAAAAAATAAAAAATAAATTGCAAAACCCAGGGTAAAGAAACAAGAGAAATAAAATGTTAAAAAGTCAAAGAAAGATTGAGGAAAATTAAGAGCGGAACACATTGAAATTTTGTACTGTGGCTTAAGAAAGGATAGCCGGAGGCACGAGGGTATGTTTGTCATTACAGTAAAGCAGTCTATGCAAAAGCAGAGCAGGGGCACGGTGACTATGTGTTACGAAGTGACTAATGCAAGTTTGGCCCTCGGTCAGTTGTGTGTGTGTGTGTGTGTGTGTGTGTGTGTGTGTGTGTGTGTGTGACGTTACCACTGAACAAGCACAGCAATAAAAGAGTAAGCCAGCAGATATGGGGCATGCTTTCCTCACGATCTTTGCCAGTTACTTAATATTAAAAAAATGCAAACTACAAACTCCAGTGGATTTTATGACATGAAGACAAAAACTAGCTATCATAAATCACGAGGTGATGGGTCAGGAATCAATTTACTAATAAACACTTACTAATTTGTTAATAAACGACAGAATAAGGGAAAAATCTAAAATTAAAAAAAAAGTATTTTGCGATTTCATACAACTAGGTTTTTCTCAATACATACACTTTAGAAAATATTATAGTACAGGTAGTTTAAAAATATATACCATTTAAAGCCAATATACAGAGTCAGATCAACAGTGTAGACGACTTCATGCCAAAAAGGGAAAAGGGAGATGGACCTCGTCTCATCTACCAGCGCAGCAGAAATAGATGCTTGGTCTAAATTTAAGTTGAATCATAGATATGAGGTATGATACGTTGCAAGCACATTAACATCCATATCCAGACATGGAGAGACACCCCAATCATTATACCCCAGTGTCCTTCCCACACTGTCATTACCCATCACAAAACAATCTATGATTCAAGTAAAAAGGGAGAATGCCACGACATCAGGTTGTGCTTTATTTTTAATGGATGACTATTATGAAGACTCGGTACAAAAGTTGACATCATGATATTAAACTACTGCATTCTTTGAAATAGTACAATTACCAAAACATAGTTCCAAAGAATTAAACGCGACGATTGACTATATCATTTGTGTTTGTAATTAATTTACCTTTTTGAGAGTCATTAAACAAATAAATGATCTACAAAATTGAGAAGTGATTTCATACTACAGTGACTTCATTTTTCCATAATGTAAAAGTGACTGCTTGTCTACCATTTAAACGGGTGCATGGAAACACAGTTTTAGCAGAGCATACTAACGCCCTGCTTTTTTTTTTATATTATATTTTTGTTGGCAATATTATAATTACCGAAACAAATACCTCGCAATCATTGCCAATTCTGACATGACTGCTTCCTATAATATAATCAATCATAAGGAACCTAAACGTCACGTCAGTCTGGCCGTCCAGGGACCAAGTTGGGGCTTGGATATAAAGCTGCGTATGCAGCCAATGCATGGGAAGAGGGCCGGTCACCCAATTAGCAGCCAAACACCCACGAATTGCTCAGTAACACAAATGAATATGGTTTGTAGATCGATAAAATATAAGAATGTGTGTGAAGTTAACAAGGGCGTCAAGTTTTACTTTTGATTGATTTATTTACAGGCCTAATAGTTTAAATAAACTGAGCAGAGAAAGATGTCATCTTACCCCTTGACCGTGGAAGTGTTTGGAGAGAGATAGGGGCTGTGCACTGAAAGGCTGCTGCTGGTGTAGCGGTTCTTTCTGAGAGACAAGTCAAGGACTCCTTCTGTAAAAAAAGACGAGACACCGTTCAGCACAATGCCAGGGCTGGGTTGGCGCACCGACTAGCCTACTGTCACAGTTGGGTGTTGCGTGTGATTGGCTTATGACACCTTGTTCGGTCGGCTCGGCCTTGGGCTTTTTAATGGTGAGGTCCAAGGGGACTTCCTGGTCGGCCATGAGGAGCTTGCTGAGGACAGGGTTGTGTGCGGAGGCAGGGGCACCGGGGCTGGTAGAAGGAGTCGCTCCTGAAAAGGATGGCGGGCGCGGCAGGCTTTGGACAGTGCAGGGCTGGGGGTCTGTGGGACGGTCCTGAGTAGAGCTGGTTTTTGAGGTATATTCGGCTGCAAACTGGCGGATCATTCTCTGCATGATCTCTCGAGCTACCACTGGAATGTGCGGGTCTGAGAAGCTCGGAACATCTGAGAAAGTGGGAGAAGGGTCGTTCAACGTGTCTGCAGCGCAGCAAAGTCAGCGAGTGATATTGTTGGCCCGTTACAGTTATGCATTCAGACATTTCATAAAATAAAAATACAAACAGAGCAGATCATGTAACATATTTTGCTTTGAAGAACTTCATACTGTACAATGGCATGACATGACTTAATTAACAAATAATTCCATTTTTTTTTTGTTTTGGGTAATGAGGATATATATATATTTTTTTATGGTTGTTTGTTTTAACCCACATCTATTGAGGCAGGAAATAACATTTAAATATGGACAAGTAACCCAAGCTTTTGCTATCAAAGTCACATGCTATTCAGTTATATACATCATGTAAACACATATCATGTGATATCTAGGACGTCACAACACCTAACAATGCACAACCACTATGCATTTTTTGTAAAGCAATTATACAAGGCTTCGCTTTTTTGACCAACAGCAATTTTTGGTTTCTGGAACAAAACATAAAAAACCATGGCTAAAAGTCTAACAACCTCACCTTTTCTGTAGAGGACTGCACTGAGAAATTCTTCAGCTTGTTGCTCTAGTCTGTTGATTTTGGTCTGGTCATTAAGCAGCACAGCTTTGGCTGGATCTTCACATCCTTGGTTGCTTAGGCCAACTAGGTGTTCCTGTAGAACACGGAACAAAACCATGAGATATATGGTGTTGATAGACAGAATAATACAGTGTATTGAAAGAAATTACTGCGTGGGTAAAATCATTACAAAGGAATACAAATTCATCTCAAATCTTTTTTGTAATCCTTTGAATATGTCATACAGTGACCACAATAAACAAATGAAGAGCGGTTGTGAATTAAGGTCGTGAATCTAAATGTCCATTGGTGAAACGATGATTAATGCATTCATATTTAAGATTATTGTATTCAAAATATCACGTGGTACTTTTACATTTTGCCTTTAGCCATGACATTATGGCATCATGTATGGCATCATGTATGCCCTCATGTAATGCCAGTTTAAGTTGATGGTGGCAGGACCTGCAAATGTGCCAAGCAAACCAAGCAAATGTGCCAATCTCAATGCAGGCTAATCAAAAACGCGGATCTTGACTTTATTGATCGTGTTGGTCCTTGTGCAAACTCAATACGTTAAATCTTGGATGTGATGTAATCTCATGCTCTTGATAAAGCAG
This sequence comes from Stylephorus chordatus, assembly GCA_900312615.1. Taxonomy (NCBI): domain Eukaryota; kingdom Metazoa; phylum Chordata; class Actinopteri; order Stylephoriformes; family Stylephoridae; genus Stylephorus; species Stylephorus chordatus. The sequence goes on along the minus strand of OMPB01037526.1, from coordinate 605 downwards.
ACAGCAAGACAACAACCATTGGTTAGAATGAAAGGTAAGTAAGTTAATAAATAAATAATTAAATAACAAAAAAAAACTTACCTTTACTTTATCTCGCCTTAAGCAGCAGAAGAGACAATTTTCATCGAACGACCAATCAGACACTGCTTCAGGTTCACAGGCTATGGTTTCAGGGATTATAAAACAGGAAGTTTAGATGACGGTAAGATGACTGCAAAATAAAATCTTGTTGGATTACTAACGCTATAATAAATAGCATACAAACATACAATACATTTCAATACAGCTTATATTTATTCTATTCAGCATTTATTTTTCTTCTACAATTACTCATGCCTTGTTTCATCTCTATTCTATGCAGCCCATTCAACATTAGTTGCGGGCATGTTCCTAGCTCAAGAATAGAAATTGGGCCACATTTCAAATCTATGATAAATTTGCTTTAGGCATAATAACATCTATCAAATACTCTTCCTGCCTGCATGGTATGTGCACAATGATATTAGCAATCTTTTGTTTGTGTGTGTGTATTTTTTATATTTACTTACACACATTCACAATAAGGGGGCCATTGACATGTTTTTAAGCTAAATAAAATTTAGCTT
>OMPB01037521.1:0-10084 GCA_900312615.1 Stylephorus chordatus | reverse complement strand
TCCGTTACAGTTCAACCATGTCTTGAATCTTTTGGAGGTTCAAATTATAGTAGGTTGCCGCTAAATCGAATGCATTCTGATTGGTTAAACAGATTTTATTGTTGGAGAATATCGCTCTGGGTTTGATCTGAACATTTTTTATCTGTAACGTTCGGTTCTTGATATCTTTATCGTTGGCAGTGGGGACGCTGCCTTAGGCTGGGGGCGTGGCTTAAGCTCTTAGGTCTGTGATAACCTATATCCTACTTTATGATAATTGCTCAGTCAGTTTGCATTTTGAGTTTGGGACTTTTCATAGTTTATTTACTTTTATTTATTTTTATTTTAGTTGTTAAATTTCTGGAAAAGAGAAAAGTCAAGTCATACATGAGAGAAACTATTCAGTTGAGTTTGTGGCAAAACATTTTTACTTGTAAGGAAACTCAAGATGATGCATACTTGAGATTTACTTTTAGTTCAGTTTGTGGAAAATGGTTGGCCTGGCTTGCCCTTTATGAGTTAAAACAATTATAAAGTGTTACAAAATGGAACAATAGGACAAAAGCACAGCATTGTTTTGTATTTTGTGTCTTTCAAATTCATTTCAAATTCATTCAAGTCATATGTTCCTCATTCAAGATTGTAAAAAAAAAAATACTGCTATAATATCGTATTGTATCGTTATCGTCATCTCAATATCGTGTATCGTACCGTATCGTGAGATTAGTGTATCGTTACACCCCTATTCAACATGAATGGGCCATTAGAAGTTTGTGACTGTGAGAATTGGTATTTACCATGAAATGCATTCAGTTCAGTAAAGAAGTGATAAAATGATTCTAATCACTTTATTGGCACACAGAGAGTTACGTCGTGTCGCTACGTCGTCATGACCCATGAGCGTCAGCTGAGCAGTCAGCGAGAAGTTCCATAGTTGTTGTTGGCTAGCAAGCGTATGACTGGGTGCACGGAGCTGAAAAATGTCTCAAACAATCAGAATCATCACGGGTAAGTCGAAAATTAAGCTTTACATCAAAAATTCCGAACTTACCCTTTAATGCACTTTGTCACATCTAGCAGATATATAAAATATATATACACACCATCAGAACACTTTTTAAAGCTTCCTCCCTCCGCCTATAAAATCCTTTTCAATCTGATGGTTTCGGCTGCTTAATATTCCAAACTAGTCGGTGGCCTTTTCAGAGATCTGAGAGGCTTGTGGGGATGCAAGCCTTATCTCCATGCGGGAGGCAGCCAGGCCACAGCAGTCTTCGCTCTCAGACCTCACATCAACACATCAATGCTGCAACATGCCTAACAACTTCCATGCTTCTCTACAAAATTAACTAGAACTGATAGTGCAATATGTCATTGTCTTCTGTTATTCATGTGTGTGTGTGTGTGTGGGGGGGGGGCTGATCTATTTAAATAGTCTTTCCAAGCCTGTAGGTTTTTGTCCACAAAGATGAAAGGCCAGAGCTTGCTCTAGATATCTCCACAGACTCTTTTTGGACCAATCCTTTAGTATACTTTCATATCTGCTTCCTCTTGCTGGCTTTGCTATGTGGCACCTCTCTACCAGGCTTTTTTGCTGGTATCCTGTTGAAGAGCAAAGCCTGAGTTGGATGCAAAGGAAGTCATGGGTTTCCAAGTTCCTCTGTCACGAAGTGCTCACTCAAAGACAATGTGAGGCTCCCAAGAGCCTGCTTGTCTCTCTGTACCTTGTCCATCCCTCTTTTCCCCTCACCCATGTTCGCATATCGCCACTAATGAATGCAAAAAAATAGGATTTTGGTTACTGTAAGAACTGGCAACGACTATACAGTTGGGGATGAGGCTTTGAATGTTAAGTGTGTGTGTGTGTGTGTGTGTGTGTGTGTGTGTGTCTGTGTGTGTTTGTTTGCATGGGGATAAGTGAGTGTTTCACTATGCATATGTTGTCAGTCATGCAATGGTTTTTGAGCTAAAACCACATTTTTTTTTACAAATATTGTCAAAATGCATGAAATTTAAAAAAACAACAACATTAAGTGTTGTGTGAGCAGAAAGTACACAGGCTTACCTAACACATTTGGCGTGTAATCCATAATGGAGTCTAAGCAAACCCGCATATTTTCACAGGCGTGTGTGTGACAGAGCCCCAAAATATATGCAAAGCCCGAATTAAAACTCAAAATGTACAGGCTACACTGCTGAACACTTGTGACAGCCAAAACACGTCAATCGGAGCGCAGTGACAGAAAAAGTGAAGCTCTCTTTGTTTGGCAAATCCACTGTGACGATTCCCCTTATGTTCAGAGACATTCACAGGGCTGGTGGAGGAGGAGGAGGTGGTGTAGGTGCCTTGGGTGCACATGCCTAGTGTTTATACTGGGGCCTCTACTATTTATGGTCTCAAGTATTCTCCCCTTTCTCACTAATACAAAGGAAGGTATGTTCTTGCCTTAAAATTCAACCCATTGTTTGGACAATTGTAGATTAATTATTTCTTATTAACTTATTTCATGACAGGCTGTTATAATTCTAGAATTAGAGTATCTTAAATTCATTTTTCAAATTGTGCATGTATTATTAAACCTATGCTAGTGTGTGTATACATAATGGATATTGGCCTGAAAAGATCCACTTTCTGTGCCATATTTATCAGATGCCACATTGAATATTGTATTCTTTGTTATTTGCATCTTCTCTTCTCCTTCTCTTCATGTTCTATCCATTCTTATTTTGTCCTCGTGCGTGCATTCACGTTCGTTCCCACACATCCTATCGGCTTTGACCCGACTGCTGGTTGCCTTCATTTGTATCAGCTGCAAACTTCGAGCCATGCACCATCGAAAAAGAAAGCAAGCCATCATTCACATGTAGTTCTGCTAACAAACCAAAGCTACTCCAATGTACTGTAGTGCATTCACTTTATTTTCTTGTGAAAGTCCTCAGCATCAATGTTGTGCATTTTTCTAAACTTTTCCTCAGCTGCCATTTTTCAGCTGTTTACCCATGTGTTCATTTTCCCATGAAAATGACTGCTGCAGGTAGTGTGCAGGGAAAGTGATTGGTGTATATATTCATAGCACCCCTGGGTGTTGACTGTTGAGTCTATGACTATCTGCGTTCACTAAGATGGATAAATAACAGTTGCTTAGTGATTCCCTTTGGTGTCAAAGTTTTCCTTCCAGTCTTGAGCTGTTCCCACTACATTTTTACATTTTAGGGCATTTAGCGGACACTTTTGTCCAAAGCGACTTACAATTGGTACATTTGTACAGTACATAGTTTGTCAGAGTGGGGATTTGAACCTGTGACCTCTTGGTTACAGTCCAATGCCTTAACCACTGGACTAACCCCCACCCCCACTAGTAGATCTTATTTAAGAATCAAAGCTGAGCGTGAGCAGGTGTTTGTTTGAGAATGCGTGTGTATGTGTAAAAGGTTAAGGGTTCAACCAGTACGCCAGTGTCCTGGAACATAGACTGTATAACCAATATTGCTCTACAGAGTCACATATGACCCACATGTGACCCACCAACATTTTTATTGTGGAAAATAAAACGTGATTTATTCATTTTTTGTTGTTTATTGATATAATGAAATGGTTTGCATAAATGCTCCCTCAAAAAATATCCAAGATATATGGGCATTAAGCAGTTTAATGCCCCAACCTGAGAAGACTTCACAATTAATCTGTCCCATCACTTTCCAGACTCAGGATTCTTGGACAGTGTAATGTGCATCAGATGGACTGTGATTACTGGTACCAAGGCAGCATCAGCGATGTGAGCTCTCAGTGTTTGGCCAGACATTAATTCCCTAAGAAAAATGAATGCATTATGAATGCTCACCAGATGGGTCTCTATTCACCCACACCCTGATAGATGGCTACTCGTGTCAGGATGGCAGCAAATGAGAAGCCTCCAGAATATTTGATGGTATAAATAATACCATCCTTGGTCTGGTTGCTCCAGAAGTAATATCCTCTGCGTAATGTTGTTTCGCAGGAGGGAGTCGTAAAAGCAGACGTTAATGATTCATATGCAAGGTGCCAACCCCTTAGCTTAAGAAGTGACGATTGAAAGGGGTGCTATGTAAAGGCTGAAATCGTGTCCACTAAGTTAAGTCTGCTAAGTTAACAGAGCCAAGTGCTAAGCTCCTTTGAATGAGTGGCTGAGTGTAGGTAATCGTCCTGTGCCTTCAAGACTCTAATCTTCGAGCTCCTCTCGATTAAACGGCTCATCATTTCTCAGCTGGTCCTAGAGACCGGATTGTTGTCTTGAGTGTTCTTGTCTGTTAGAGCCGGCATCAATGTCCTTCATTTCAGAAAGTAATCCCAAACATTACGCAAGAAAAGCCATCTCCGTTAAGGAAGGTGAAGGGATTTAAGGGTCAGTGTTTTAATGGGATCAAATGAAAAAAATCTCACTCTAGGTTGTGTTACTGTGTATGAGCACGTTCTACTTATGCACGAATGAGATCCTCCCAGCAGGCTGGGCAGCTTCACAGATGCTCACCCTGTTGGGGAAAAGGGAGAGCCACCCAGAAGGGGGATGCACGTTGCTGTGGGGGGAGTTGTTCAGATGGCAGGGATGACGCAGTACAGGATTAAGGAGGAACGATTGGCTCAAGTTTTCACGGCGGTCTGCATCTTCTTTCCAAAGGTGTGCATCTCGAACAACAACTCAAGCTCTGCAGGCTTGGAAAGCAGTGCTCGATTGATTTATAAGACGTTGATTTATAAGTGTTTTATTATAAATTATTATGATATTGTTAACAATGGTCCGATATAGGTGTTTCTAGTAATTGTGTGAGGATCTCTGATGCTCTGCCGTACAATACTTTGTCAGACGTTAGAGCTGCGTTTATGGTTGTGTTGTTCAATTTAGAGTTTATTCTTTCTGGAGATCTGTGCACAAAATTGGTCGTATAAGCCTTTCGATTGTTTGGTATAAATAATTGCGGTTTAATGTTTGACTTGATTAGAGTCTATTAATTAATACCCACTATAAGCTGTATTCCTTATTGCAGTTATATTTGATGCGGGTGTCTCCCATCTCTTCCCACATCCCCAGGGTTACGTTTATTTTCACTGTAAGCAACCTCTCTTAAGTTTTCTTGATTATTTGTGCGTCTAACCATGAGCTGTACGTGTTGGGGATGTGCACAACACCAATTTTCATGATCGAATAATCAGTGAGTGGTATGAATATGAATAATCAACTTTCCGATGTGTGCCGTCGTTCACAAAGGCAACCATGGATTATCGGCAAGAAATCGGCAAGAAATCACTTAATATCTTAAACACACAAAAATAAGCTTTTTAACAGTGAAAAATCTAATTTATTCTGGTATTAATCCTCATGACGTTCTTCTTGTAAATACTTCAATTAGGCTAACATGACAATAATGCAGAACAGAAAAAAGAATTACACCCATATTAGGCATACCGGCAATACCGACACACATTAGAGCGGTGCGCGCATTTTGTATAGCCAATTAAAATGAATGAATGTCTTGTATGTTCTTGAAATGTGCCCAAGCTGGTCTTTTGCAGGACTTTGACATTGTTAGCCCACAAACACAATACAATACTCTGTAAACACACACACACACACACACACACGCACACGCACACACACAGGGACAGGTTGCATCCACTGTTGAATGACGTCAGACACTCCCCGTTCCTGAACCTGCACCTGGTGTTGTTTGTGTTGTATGCACCGGCGTTTGTTTCGTCCATTAATTCGTGCTTAAACAGCACCATATTTACCAGTGCACACCACATTTTCAGTGAAAACCGCATAGCAATAAAAGCTGTTACCATCCTTTTTATATTTTATTTGCCTGTATGGGAGCTTGTCTTTCCATCAACAACCTACCCTCCCATGGGATACAGGGTTTTGCTTACATTGGAAAAAATATTGACTGTAACTATTTAACTCCAAGTTTCAGTCAGCTTTGATGTTCCAATTGTTTGGAGTAGATGAAACCTCTTTAAGAGAGATGCACATCTGACATCGGTGCTGCTCAGAAAGGTTCAGGGCTGCATGGTGTTTATCAAAGGCTTAACAATTAGAGGTCATTTGACAACATATTTCTGAGCAAAATGGCAAGAAAAGTTAAAATGCTGCTATGTAAAAAATGTTTAATTATGGTCATAGAGCTGTACAATGGGCCTGTTGGCTCAGTATAATCTTCAAATCCAGTATGTGTTCATTTGCTAACAACTAAAGACACATCTTTCTCATTAGCTTGTAACAAATCCCTGCCTTTACACGCCTGCGGTTAATAGGCAGGAGAGCACACTTGTATGGCGTTGTTGAGTTATTGTCTGAGTTCAAACCCTGATCAAAGTTTAATTAAAGGACAAAGCCTGCATATTTTATGTTTTGTTTCCCATATACAATGACTCAAAGCAACCATGTTTTCCCTCATAGAATTGCCTTGCCCTTTTTAAATATTTAAACGCTCATATTTGAGGCTCAGGAACACTGATGTGCTTCCAGTTGGAATCATCTCTAATATTTAATTCTAGTGCATTGTCAATAACCCCGTTTTATAAAATAATCGATAACTTCTCTTTGACGTGGTGTTGTAGCACCATGTTTAGTTTCAACAGCCTTTTTAACAGCAGCTGTTAGAGCCCATATTGGTTAGATGAACCGCTGTGTAAAGTGTCCTGCTGTCACTCCAAGCACATTGACTGTTAGGGGTTAGTACTACATTAATGAACTTGCCCCTGGAAGGCACGTCAATTCATCATACTGTAGCTGCAATTACAAATACATTTTTGTTTTCTCGTCACTTAACTGTGCATTCATTGCCTTGAAGTCGATGAAGGATTGATGTGAGGATATAAATCAGCCCCAGTCAGAAGGCATTACGACAATGATTTTGGTTTCCCTACAAAATAACGCTGAGTTGAAAAGCTGCTTAGCTTGGCAGAACCATCAATCATTTTCTTTAAGACACCATTAGCCATAGGTTAAGGTATTTCATTAGAAAAACATAGCCTACTTAAGGAGAAGCTTTGCCACAGTGTTGGAACAAACATTCTGCATAATGGCCTATTGCACATGTCAATCCATCACTGTCACTCTCTTCACCACAGTAGGTTTTTACATTTCAAACTGCGTCGTCATCAGGCTTAAGTGCATCGCTGCACCTACATAAATAAGCTGTAGGTTGTATTACTTGTCTTTATTTCTCACTTAAGGTCAAATCATAAGATATTAAAGGCCAGTTGAGTAATAATAATAATGGATTTTATTTGTATATTTTCTGAATACTCAAAGCACTTTACAGTAGGCCTACATTAAAATCACCTAAGATAAAAAAAACAACCAATAATAACAATACATATAATTTACAGTCTATATTAAAAATATAAATTACAGTAGGAAATGAAATGAATCATGAAGTGACTGCAATATGGATGCTTATCCAGATAATTGGCAACTTTTATATATATTCACTTTATCCCTAGCACTTTCCATTCAATATGAGAGGAGCCCAGTTCGGGTATTTTGGTCGTGGCATTGGTAGCAAGGTTTATAAATGTTGGGAGAAAATGAGCTTTAATTTAGTATCAAAGGATTTACACATTAATGAAGAGTGACTCTGTCTTTGTGGCCTAGGTATCTGAGCAAACCATGTTTAGAATTTCCTTACATCGTTGAAGGTACATGGCAATCATTCATAAAAACAACATGGATTTGTTTGTTTACCTTTGACAATTGACCAATTGAGTACACATTTCTTGGGCAGGCAAGATGACTCTACCATATACTGAATGCCTTAATACATACCTGAATATTAAGCCTGGAAATGATTCATAATCCATGTAATGACCTGTGTCCTGTCTGTCTAGCAGGCACATGTGCTGAAGAGGCTGTGAGCAGAGGCAACTGGAGAAAGGGGCGCTGAGGCCTGTGGTGGATGTAAACAGGATGTCCAGCTAGTCAGCAGTTTCCTGGTGAATGTTTTAGAGGTCAGTACCTCCACGACACTACAAGTTCCTCCACTAACTGCATATAGTCTCAGTACAAGCCTATAGGTCTTACTGTAGCTATTAGCAAGCATAACTCTTTAGATGTTATTGTGGAAACAAGGGAACTCTTTGAACTTCCTGGCTTCATTAGCATTTATCTGATCAGTAATATCCTGTTGGCATCAAGGGAGACTTTTGTGCTTTTGAAAGTGTGGATAGCTTTTAGCCTTATTTCATAGTCCCTGGTGGTACTTTAATAATGATGACTAAGGAATATAGGTTTTATCTTATTCTTTTAGAACATGGATGGAATTCACGGAGGAATGTTTCATGTCTCAGAGTTGTTGAAACAATGATAGAACCAGCATTTGTTTTGTTATTCAAACCAATTTCAGTTTCAGTGTTTGTTTGTACGTTGGGGTTCTGTCTAATGCTTGATAATGAGATGTTCTTGCGGTTCTTGCTGCACGGCTATCACGGACTGTCAACACTATTTGACTCTTGGTGTACTTTCTCATTTTGTGGACATCTCTGAAGCTTTTGGATAATGACTATCAAATCCCTCTCCTATACTGATAACATGGACTGTATTGGACACATTAACTTCAGAACCTTTTCCATATTTCTCTGCTGGTTTGTGTATGTATTTGGTTGTTGTGACTTGTGAGGGACTGAGCCAAGGACAAGGGTCACGGGTACATGTAGATTGCACAAAATAAGTGCCCCAAAAATTACAGGGGAAATGCATAGGAAAAAAATGCATAGTTCCAAAACTAATTTGGGCCCAAAATAAACTGAAGGCAAAAATAAAATAAAAATGGTTTAACATAAACCGTGACATCTAACTACAAAGGAAGGAATCTCTGTATGTCTTGATGGCTGTATGTCTGGATCTGAATGTCCTTGGATTATCTCGACAACCGTTCATCCAATCTACTTCATACTTGGCGGGTGTGTTGCTGGGGACCCAAGGACATGCACTGTCGAAATTGCTGCAATTTGGATATGCAACGGGTGTAATATTAATAAACTGTAGAGCCACTCAGTAAGAACCCATCGCACACTCGCTTATTTGCATGAAGCTCTCTAGGTAAGAACCGAACACTTAAATGGTAGAGACAGTGAAAGAATGAATGAATCAAGCAAACAATGAGCTGCAGGTAGAAAGATGGAGATAGTCAAAGCTATCCTCCTGGATGTAAAAAATGCTTTACAGGGTTAAAGCCAAGGACAATACTGTAGATTTCCATAACCTGCTGCTGAAATGGAGAACAGTACTGCTGGTTAGAGCCGTAAGTCCTATTTACAACCACACAAAGCAAGGAGGCTAGGAAACCAAACTAAGTGACGTGTTTTGTCTGTCTATCAGTCTCCTCCACTCTGTTTATTCTTCTGATGAAATTTGCTGTCTAGAAACGGCAAAGGCATATTGCTGACCTACACAGGCCATCCTTACTGTATGTGAAGTGTGATGGAGAAAATGTATTCGTTTTTGTTATTTCAACCACAGCAAAGAAACCATCCAACCCCGTTACGTAGGCAATAACGTCACTCCAAAATGGCGGCTCGCTAGCTAGATAACTACGTAGAAATTACGAAAATAAATCTGTCATATCTGTGGTTTTAACAACTTCTTTAAATCTGACTTTAGGCAAGGCAATATATTTGGGCACAACAAAACTACCAAAACATGTATGTTTCATGTCGCCATGGCAGCAACATATCAGAGAGAGAAAATAAAGGAGGGACTCTGTCTGTACAGTGTTGAATTTTGGGTAGTTTGGACACGTGACACGTGTAATACATTATTATTAATAAACTTTGAATAAACAAGCTCAGCTCTGTGCAGCAGTGGGTCAGGGCTTCAGGGCTCTGCAACTGTTAGGTCCACTGTGTGCAGCCCCAATATGTAGTCAGTTTATTTAAATAACGACTATTTGGAACAGGCATGTTTTGAACGGGCACTGCACTAGTACCACAAAATGACCAGGCTTCCAACAATAAAACAGGAGGGACCTAAATAATGGCAACTTAAACAAAAAAATGGATACACGCAGGGAGGAAGACTCAAACATTACAGATCTAAACATAATATGTGATATGCTGATATCGCTATCA
>OMPB01037519.1:0-10106 GCA_900312615.1 Stylephorus chordatus | reverse complement strand
GGAATAATATAAGTTTCATAATCCAGTGTTTATTCCTCCCTTGTGCTGATCATTACAAAAGTTTAAGTAGTGAGGTATATTCCTCCATATGAAGTTAAAAAGATTTGAATCTACTTTAACAAATTGCAGGGGACCATCCAGGGCAAGGGAGGTATAGACCACTCTCCATACTTAACTTAATCTTACCTTTTCACGCACTTGCATGTGTTAACCAAAGTAGCAGCAAGACCATTTTGGAAAGATGATTTATTTTTTTCTTCCATTACAAACAAAATCTCAATGGTGCAAAGGCATGTATAAAGATGTGTTTACAAAACACAACTTAGTGATTCCATAATAGACAATCAAACCCCAGTTTCCAAATGCAATTACTGTTCAGATTTCTGGATAATGCCAGCGTGCTGTTCCTGATGCTAATCTGCAGCACCCAATCCTCTTCCGGTGTTGACGCAGCTCAAAGTAATGACTTAAAACAGAATTCTGTTTTGACATGAAAAGAAACACAAGGTTGGATTTTAACCAAGTTAACTTGATTTTCCCCATTTATTCAATATTTAAAATATACTTTGTTGGCAGTGCGTTGGGACAATGTACAGTACGTTACTGAAATACAGCAACACTGTTAGAGTTATGCATGTATTGCGCTGACTAAGTCACAGCAAAATGTATGTCATTTTTGCGTTTTATTTTCAAATAAAAGTAAAAGGAGATTTTGAACATAAAATCCAGGCCAAGTTCTTTATCCAGGTCAGTGCTTTTAAATTGTGTGTTGTCGGTTCCAGTAGAGCCCGAATCCATGTTTATTTAAAAAAATAATAATAAATCACCCATTTGAGTCTTTTCTCCCATCAAATTATCAGCGTTTGTGGATTTTAAGGGTCTTTAACCCATTAAGTAGCCTCTGAAAGAGAGAAGAGGGACAAAATGACATTTGTGATCAGCATTCTACAGTCAAAAAGGTTCAACAGAAAAATGATCATCATCTAACGTGGATGAATAAAAAATGTAGGTGTAAATCAACAAGTTGTAATAGGTTTGTGTATTCTTTTTGTTTACCTTATGTCTAGCGAACATAAGGTGATAAGAAATGAATTGGCCCTAAAATGATTGTAGTCCTATAGACTGTTAAAATATAAGGAACTACGATGACATCAACATGTCCAGACATACTTTTGTTCTCCAAGAAGAATATTAGAATTGATTTGTCGAATCATTTTTGCATCACCCTTGAGAGACACACACAACACAAAAACATTAAGACTTACGGCAGCTTCATGCGCATAAACACCCTGGCCATGAAGAAGCTAAGGAGCACGCTGACAAATCCGATGAAAAGCAGCAGGAAGCGGTTGAGCTTAGGAATGTTTGGCGCGTTGGACCGGTCCAAGATTATAAAGCCCAGGCCTCCCATTGTGAAGAGGAAACTGGACGCCAGCCCCTCCATGATGTACTGACCATTTACTCTGATAAAAAAAACAACAACAACAACAATTGGGTTAGCTAACTAGCTAGTCTGAAAAGGCCCGTTGATATTTTGGGTCCTGGCTCTCTCCGCCCTCCACTTTTCGGCCAATGAGGTTTCTGCCTGCGATTTAATACTGTCGATCTTATTGGTCATTGTCGTCTCTTACTTACATCGCTCTGACCCATTTCCCGTGTGAACCTTCGTTTAAAATAAATTAATAAATTAAAAAAAATAACTTTGTTTCAAACAACAGATGAGCCACCCCCGAACATCGTGATTGGGCGAAGGAATACAAGCTACTTATCCCCAATCTGTAAACCGATTCTGCCAGGCTCTATGTAGCAAATTGCATAGCAATTTGAACTTAAGTGTCTCATAGAGACTCGTCACTGGCAAGCGAGGCTACTAACTAGCTAACGGTATGGATTTGGGTAAATTGGAAGGGGCATTTGATCACTACCAGCCAAGTAATTATAACAAGGCTTTGAATAACCCTGACCCAGAGATGGGGACTTGAGTTTGCGACTTGGACTCGAGACGCTCTTAAGTCGCACACACACTGACTTGAGACTCGGACTCAAGATTTGGGACTTGTGAACAATTTGGGTTGCACTCGGATAGGTCAGTCACCTGGTAATGTGGAAGTTAATGTTAGCACCTATGGTCGGTTAGCAAACATGTTTAGTCAGGTAATCATTCCACTGCCACCATCTGCTGGATAACGTAAAAACCAAGAGAAAGACCATGTTAATTATTAATGTACATGTAACCTACAGGCAGGTTAGAGGTTATTATTATTAAGATTATTGCTCTTTTCTGACAAATGTACCTTTCTACTTTTGCATTTTGTAAGTAATTTCTGACATATGTACTTTTGTAAGTCGCTTTGGACAAAAGAGTCTGCCAAATGCCCTAAAAGTAAAGTTACAGGTTTATTGTTGACCACGTAACATCGCAGGCTTATTAGGGTACCATTACAGTGGCTTTGAGAGGCTAGAGGGATGTGTTCATTTACAGTAGATTAACGTTAGAAGCTATCATTAGTTGGAAACCCAGTGCAATTATACAATGTATGCTAATAGATAAAGGAGTGATGATGATAATACAGTACATGCTTTGAATTATTGATAAAACTCCACAGTGTTCTAAGCAGACCAGATGGCATGTAGCATAATAGAATGCTCATTACAACCATAAGAGACTTGACTTGGACTTGTGACAAAAGACTTGAGACTTGACTTGGACTCTAGCTCAAAGAGTTGAGACTTGTAAAAAACAAAAAAAAACAAAAATGACTTGTGAGCATCTCTGCCCTCACCTACCGGTATGCCAAAAAGGCCACTGGCCGCTGGTGTCCATGCTCATCAGTCATTGAACCAACGCTTGGAGGTTCCACGATGACATCGTAGATTATGCCTGCAGGGCGGGTAATAATAATAACAACAGTAATAAGAAGAAATGTTTTGAACGCTTTGTTAGAAATAATCGTAAACGCCAAGAAATGCACACGGCATCGACAATATAAATCTAATTAATTATTGTTTTCTGACACTTGGAAATAATTACCTACACGTTTGGTAAGCACAACGATATTTGAGAATGATTTAGGATGATCATCAAGTTCAAGTTCAATTTTATTAGTGTCCCAGGGGCAAATTGGTTTACCACACTCGTACAACCTCAGTACAATACAAATACGATTAACATCATTACTAGTTTGAAAATTAATAAAGGCACACTTCAGAATGATACGTACATATACATTTGTTGCAGTATGTACGGGCTAAACATATCATCGTCATCAATCATCGATAGCTGTACACAATAGGATCAAACAGTTCCTACACCAATCAACTCCCTATTAACTTAGAAATGGATAGGAATAAAACTCTACTACTGTAACGTAACGCAAAACAGTCTTTATTTCTCGTTTTTTTTATTTACTTTTAAATTTGACTTTTAATTGCGACGACATTGCAATCCGTTTGCGTTAGCTTAGCATGTCCACTTACCTCCAGTAATGAGAAAGTATGAAACAATAACGATTGCATACACAGTCATAGCTGACGGCATGTGCAGCCATGACGGCTTCTTAAGTTTGATGTTTGGACATTCTAGCACAGCAAACGGTAAACCATACAACGTCTCCATCATTTCACCAGATACTCTTCCGTTGTGTAAAGGACGGGGTCCGCTTCTGCAGCAACTATCATGGCAACTATGTTGACGTGTCCAGGAAGCGCTCCCCACTTTTTCTGTAAAGCATTTAATTGATGTAATAAGCGAAAAATGTGAATTTCGATTTTTAAATACATAGTTTGTCTCTTAATGATTTATTTTATTTCAATATAATGAAAAGTGTAAATGTTTTGTTAACATTATTCCTACTCATTCACCTGTACGGAACGGAAGCGATGACGTATTAATCAAGCGACTCATGCGTAGTAGCTTATGGTTGTTGTTTTTTCTGCCCTGAGAGTTGTCTTGTAAGACTTGTAGGCAGACGGAAATAGTGTTAATAGTGTAAATAGTGTTAGGGTTAGGAGTTAGAGTTATGGTTAGGATTAGGCTGGCGGTGAAATAGTAGCACAAAATTAATTAGTTAGTTCCACAACGCCTGGAAGGCTGATTTGCCACGATCAGCCTACAAGACAACCTCTCTGCCCCCTGGACTAGAACGATCATTTTTGCTATTTATATATTGTATTCAACAGCAACATTCTGCTATTATCATAGCATCCTGCACTTTGCACACTTGCACATTTTTCTGTTAGTACTGTACATAGCCATTCTGTTATTATATATTTTATATAGTATTGTGCAATGTCTGCATACTGCGCACTTTAACTTTATATAACTGTATATAGTAATCTTGCTATTTTATCTTATATTATATTGGAGCTGCTATGGTTGAGGAACCACAACAAAAGAAATGTCACGTCTTCATTTCTTGCTGTAAAAGGTATTGAATTATGTGACAAAGAATCTGAACTCTCAGGGCAAAAAAAAAAAAAACCCTGTGGTACCGTCTCCTAAACCTATTAAGTCCAAGAATTATTCAGGACTAGAATTTTATCTTTGTCAATTCATATAGATAAACCTGTACTTCCCTCAATGACACTTGGAAGTAGGCCTACACTAGAAAAGTACAATTTACCACGCTAACATTGATTATAAATGCACCTTTATATTGTTGCAAAACACTGTTTATGATTATATGCACTAGAGAATATGAAAAATGAGTGCGCAGTATATACTAGGCTTCATTCAGACGAGCCAAAAATATATTTTGTTTTATGAGTGTAGAATGGGCGGCTGCCAGAATTAAACATTTCACTAGTAGTTGATAAAGCTGTCGCAACGACACAAAATGTGGTGCTACTGTAGACAGATATTTTGAGAAGCACTGTATACATGTAGATCAGGGTGCAGCCACATCCATGCGTTAGTATTTTATTAAATCCGACATTAAAAACACGTTTTACCCGCTGTTCTTTATGGTTCAAACTGGGTGACATTAAAGGCATGCTTGTCGAAAAGAGTTTGCCATTGTCATAAAACCGACAAATCAAAACACAGATCGCTCAAAATGCTCCATCTCCCAAACAATGTTTTAAGTTCATCCTAATAAAATAATTATTTGTTGCAGTTAATACAAGCGTCAGTAGTAATCTGGGCCAAGGTAATAAAATTAGAACTTTTGGAACCCAACCTTGTATAATTTAGTGAAAAGTCTGACAACTTAAATAGCCATCCCTTGCTGTACTTTAGTAATCAGGCATTACTCTAAAACATTCTAAAATATTGATTTTCATGTTATGTTGATTCTATAACAAATATAACCACATAGGGACCATATAAATGATTACCTATGTAGTGAAAAAGGAATGTTTGGAAAAGAATGCTCATCTGACAGTAGAAGCTGAATGTAGTCACTTTTGTAACCACCAAAAGCTAAATTAAATATGAAAAAGTTAAGAAAAATGTCCAAACCAGTTTGATTTTTTTTTTTTACCCATTTCTTTTATTGTAGCAACACAAATACATTTACTTAGACTTCTGGCTCTGTGCCTGTGCCTTGAGGACCTTGACGACGATCTTCTGCTCCTCAATCAGAAAAGCCCGCTTGATCCTTCCATGAAAAAACAAAATCATATTTTAAATGTGCAGTACCAACACATTAGCAATAATACCATTAACCCCAGTTTTTGCATTTAATAGTAAAAAGCAGTAGTGTGTAAAGAGCTCCTACCTGTCACGCACACACTTGGCGCACATTGAGCCACCATAAGCTCTGCTGACATGCTTCTTGGTTTTAGAGAGCCTCATAAGAACCTGAGGTCTAACAGCCCGGATCTACAAAACAGAGAAGAAAAGCCATTCTAACCGGGCAATCTCACCATACCTTCAGGCAACATGTAGCATTGTAGAAAGAGCGTCCATGAGGACAGTTTGATCCCGGTCATAATGCTATTCAATGGTTTAATTTGGTAAATATTCAATTGGTGTGTTCACATGCACACTAATTGTACAATCGTGTTCAGTCCAAGGTTATCGTTCGAACGATGCAACTGTTATGCAAACTTATTACTCCGAAAATCCAATTCCATGATGGTCGGAGCGTATTCAATCACCAGACCTAGTGAACGACTGTGCCATGTAAATGCTCAAATTGGAATATGACAGGCATATTCTTTCTGCGCACACTCCAAAAGGACAGACCTGCGTGGCATATTAACCCAGGAATATGGGGGCTTCTGCTAGAAGAACGCAAGTATCTCAAACTTCATGGATTCAGCGACATGTAAACCAGTAAGTTACTCTTTACAACAATTGGTCCTTTTTGAGCCCATTCCTTATACATTATATTTCACCTGATCCAACTTAATTTAAATACTCCCATTAAGACCTGGCCATGTAAACAAGGCTGGTACATACAATTGAAAGACTGTAAATACATGTAAACATCGTATTCATTGATGACATTATTTTTATCATTCAGGATATGCAAAATACTGTGCATGCAATTCCTACTGAACCTTTTCCGACCAAGAAATTACTTTCAAGAACAAGAACTGGTATTGTCAACCTGGCCTGTTCCTTTGAATTAAAGAGCACCAAGTGTCGACAAACAAACCACCAGCACTCTAGAAGCATTACATTTTAAAGGAGTGTGATATTTAGAAGAAAATAATGTTAACAAATGGCCTAAATACCCATAATCAACAACAAAACATGCTAGCCTTTCCCTGTTAAAAAAAGGGGAATAAATAAAGTCTTATACAGTTACAGCACAACAGTTGCAACTCGTCTTAACCAAAACTCAGAACATGTTCCCAATCTAAATGGGAATATGGGGAATTAAATTCCCTATTCCGTTAAACGATTCAATGAAAGTCTAAAGGGCACTCCTTTATGCTTTCCTGCCATAGGAAAACTACAGAACAAAATCTATCCAAATCTAACTTACGGTTAGACTAGCAACAACATACCTGTTTAACTCCAAACCTCACTAAATTAAATAGGAACAGAATACACAAAATTCTGCAAGGTTTATGACACATCTAGAAGCCTCATACCGTATGCCATGAATAGTGAGGTCCAGATTCAGGAATAATGCGTCCTTAATTACAGCCTCTTCAAAAGTGGCATGTTAAACCAATTGATCAAAAAAAACTGCCATTAAAGATGATGTCATGTCAATCCTAGTCTGATTGTAGACACCCGCTGAATTTTACCTATCAAGAAACAAACTAGCTCCAGCCGACTAGAATTGATGGGCACAAAATCACTAGTAAGCACGGTTTGTTGGAAATTTGAGCATCAAATTACAAATTGTGATTGGCAGATGTTTGATGATTTTTTTGGGATCTGTTCCGACTAGCCCCATTTTAAAGCAAGCTGGAGCACTGGGCCTTACTCAGCATGGAAGCATTTGTTTTTATTTCTGGTCAGAAACGGTACACATAATATAATTAAGTTGAGATTGAATTATTTGGCCCTACAGTTCTTTGCTGGAAGTCAAACTAACATCAATCTATATTCTAGGCTGCTGATTGGGGTCTCAGGGGACTCCAGGTCAAATTTCTTGCAGCAATAAGAATTGGCAGAGTCAATGGTACAACATGCCATCCCAATTTTAAACCTATAATGCAAACATATACAAATAGCAGTGACCATTCCCTCTCATAATTTGTGATTCACTTACTCCACGCAGCCTTCCAGGGCAGATTCCGCATGCCGATTTGGGGGCTTTTCCAACTTTCTTGGTGTACAGGTAGACAATGCGGTTTCCAGGTGTCCGGGACCTGTAAGGGAGTAAGCATTTTTTAATAAGTTGTGAAGATTGTCATCTTTGGACATGGCATCCTCGCGAGTTGATGCATATAATGTCCCCATAAAGAGAGATGCTCACAGTCTGGTTTTGTTGGAGGCGGTATTGTAGGACAACCTACGACGGTAAGTCAGGCGTTGCACCATCTTGAACCTAAAAGTGACAAAAAATGAACATACCATTCAAGACAAAATTGATGATCGGGAGCGCGATTGCAAATCGCTTCCATTACGTCGGCATTGAACACAACTTAGCTAGCAAAACATTAGCCAATACGGTTAGCCGGCTAAATCCCACATTATCAGAAACAAAACATAAATAAAAAATCTAGGCTAATTATTCAGTGGGAACAGAACGCAATAAATGCTTTATTTAAATAGAGTAATAAGGACTGCTGTCTCGCAAATTCACTCATTTAGGAAGCAAAGACGCGGGGATAAAATCATGCTATTTGGAAATATACAGGAACGGGATATTTATATATCCATTTATAATCTTGATTTTAGGGCTTATATCACACAGGAAAATAGCCGTATTTGTCTTTTAGACAATGGATTACACTGGATCTTTTAAACCTATTTCTCCAAGTAAAGAGAATGCTCCATACCTGCTATCACCGTATCCGGAAGAGGAAGGAACACCGGCGTGTGTCAAAGTTAAGGTTCGTTCAGTGTCGCCAAGCACAAATATATGCTATTCTGCCCCCAGCTGCTGCGGAAAGATATTGCAAATATGGAAAATGACTGTAAACTTTGTGTAAAGTAAACTCTACACGTATTAAATCGTAATAGTAAAAAAAGACAAAGTACAACATGTAAGGATACCATTCAATTAAGGATTCATTGTGTAGTATTTTTTTAACTAAAAAAAAACAACAACAGCTAAATAAATAATAATAAGAAAATATAACAATACTGTCATAATATCAAACATGCTAAACTAGATTCAGATGAGGTGCTAACTGTAAAATTGTAGATCAACACATTTGAACCTAAATACAGCATGAGAGACATTCCCAGCACCAATGCAACTGTTTGCAGTTCACTCGATTCCCTACACTCACAAGCTGAAAATATGGATTAATTAAGGATCCTATATGTTTTTATTCCTGCTGGCATTCTAAGAGCCAGCATTGCTTTGCAATCATACATTATTTTTGATGAAATACATATTGTCCCATATTGTCACTTGTGTGACAATAAGTATCCATCTTCAAAATATGTGTAAATTCACATTTTATAATCATCAAAATAGTCAATAATTAACAAAAATAAAGACAAACAAGCCACACAAAGATTTAAATATTTAAATATTTTAAAATATTTATATTAGTAATTGTTTTAATTTTTCTTCATCAGTAATAGATTGATTTGAAGCAATACAAAAAGCTATACAAAGTCCCTTTCTAAAGTGGTTTGCCATAACAATAGGCCTTCTGCCCTGGTCTACAGCTACCAAGCAGTCTCTGTTGCTGAAATATATACAACCATTTATTTAGTTATTTATAGATATAGAAATATTACCATCATTTTAGCTCAATACTATCTTTTTTCAAATTGACCAACTATCCATGTTGGTATGTTGGTAGCCTATACATTTACATTTACATTTAGGGCATTTAGGAGATGCTTTTATCCAAAGTGACTTACAAAAAGTACATTTGTCAGAAGGAAATGAACAGCAATATCTCCCTGTATGACGTGGCAAGATTTCAATAGAGCTAGTCTCAAACGATACTATACATATGATCATAACGCTTACAGTATATTGAGAATATAGCAGGTCACAGAGCATTGCAATAAGAGACCAATAGCTCAAGATGGCTCCCCATCAAAGAAGTGCTGTCTCACAAGCAGACATTTGCCAACCTCAGCCAACAAATGGTGAGCTTCTTTTCAGATTAATTATCTGGCTAGAGTTACGTTTGGTTAAAAGCACCGTGCTCTTTGAATATTGACACACGCTGTTGTTTCTTTATGCATGACACGCATGTCAAAATTCAAACACTTTCCCCCTCACCCTATATGTATACCTTACTCATACATGGTGTACACACTTTATAAATATCAGTTATGTTATATTGTCATTAAAGGTCAGATTATATGAAAGTTACTGCAGTAACAAGAAATGCAGTGACTCCTTAAAACATAGCATTTTTTTTTACTGCATGGCCAAAGAGATCATTTTCTGTATGATGAAATAAAAAGAAAAAAGAACATGCATTTAACAAAACAAAACAAAAAAGAAAATATATGAAATCACGAAAACTTATATATATTTTTCTTTTTAAATTGATCAAAAGTTCTT
>OMPB01037518.1:0-10848 GCA_900312615.1 Stylephorus chordatus | reverse complement strand
TTTTTTTTTTTTTTGTAGAGTTAATTGTGGAAACAAGGTTATGTTGTGTTGTAGAGATAGAGATGGCTGATTTCCTCTGTGCTCCGTTGTGTGTCAAGTACAGAGCAAGCTGTGTCTGCTGTTGTTTTTTGTTGAGCTTTTCCTGTGCTGAACTGTCACTGCTGATGCATTAAAAGTAAGATGTTATAGGCTAAATGTTTTATGTGTCATTTCGGCAACTTTGATGCTCAGAAAGGTAAATAAGGAGCTTCGACCCAGACTTGATGGATTTATGTAGTCTGAAGTTTCCTACTTCTGACTAAGATTATTTTTCCTGCCTCAAGGCTTTCTAAATAAAACCTCTCCCTTCCATGTTCTCTGCTGCAGAACTAACGGGAGAGACTAATGGCTATGCTGTCCTTGGTGAGGATAAAAACACCGAGCCGCCAGAAGGGGAATCTCCAAGAGCTTCCGACTGCAATCATTCCAGCGACGAAGATGAGGAGGAAGCCGGAGAGGAAGAAGTTCAGACCAACGAGCAGCTGGCTGAGGTGGCTGCCGAGGGTGACACGGCGGCACACGACAGCAGCGGATCCAGACCTCTACTGTTGGACTCCGAAGAGGAGGAGGAAGAAGAGTCTGACTTCCAAGCCCGGCCACACTCCGAAGCATTACAGACACATCCATCGACCGCTGCCCTCCAGCAACCCACTCCAGATGACCTGGCTCCTCCTCACACCCAGCTACCCACGCACCCGGCACGGGCGCCCGAGGACGTTCCCGACGTCTTCTCTAAAGCCCCTTTCCAGGTGACACAGGAGGAAGCGGGCGATGTGTTCGCCAACGCTCCATTCCCGCGCGCCCATGTCCCCGCCATGCCTCAGCTGGACGTGTTCCTCCAGGCACCCTTCGGGAAAAGAAAGGAGGGCTCTGGAGTTGGCAGCATCGCGTCCCAGTCCAAGGTCCCTTTCATGCACCCAGGACTGAATCACGCTGTGGCCCCCGAACAAGGGCTCCTGGGGCAGGTAGCACCGCAGCCATTCCGGCCACAGGCCCTGGCTAAGTATTCCCGACACTTTGAGGGCCCCGTGCCCCAGCAGCCCGTGTCGGCCCATAGAGTGGTGTCCAACGTAAGCAGGCAGGCTGCGGTAGGATCAGTCCCGGTTGGACCTCTGCACTCATGGACGGAAGTGAGCACCGTGGACCCTTTTGTCTCTGCGCCGTTTCACCTCAAAGCTCCGCAGGAGAAGCCCTGAAGGAACGAGCGAGCGCGCGCACGCACGCACACACACACACACACACACACACACACACACACACCATATAACAAACAAGGCAGTAAGTAAGGGAGCTGCTAAATCATGCACACTAATAAACAGGCACACAGCATGCTGTTATCAGTGCTGGGGCTGTACAGCACACCAGCACAGTCTTAATTAAAATAGGTTTGATAGTATGATGCTGTTACTACACTTGAATGCTGTAGAGGTATAAGAAATCCATCAGTCAGTTGCCTTCTTTTCTTTAAGCATATCTTTACATTTATCGGTACGCACTTGCAGAGGACATGGTAGTCAAGTATTTGAATTCCTGCCTACCTCACAGTTTTCTTATCAATATTTAATCTGCAGTTTTATTTTCTTGGCATCTGAGCTTTACTGTGAAACTGTGGCCGGGTGACATGCCACAAGAATCCTATTCTACTCAACAGCATCTCCAAAGTGAATTGCCTTGACTGGCCCATGATTGTACGTTCTCAAAGATGTTTAAAAAAAAAAGTGTTTGAAAGAGCACTTTGTTGCTTTGTAAAAGTCTGTCATGGCTACTGCTTTTTCAACACCAGTGATCTTGTGTCAGTACCTCTTCCTTTAGATTCCAATTTAACTGCATGAAACCAACATTCTGAAACACTCTCCAATCTCTCTAGCTAGTTGGATAAACACATGCACTACAGAATTCCTGAGGTCTAAGATCAGGCCTAATAGTTTTAATATGAATTACATTCTAGGTGGCAGTGCAGATATTTCAAAGAATGCTCTTTCCTTTCAGTTATTGTGTGTACTAGGTTTATGGTTCCTGTGCTGTCCTTGTGAATTATGTATCAATGTGTATTCCACTTAAGCCTTATTTAAATGCCAGGCATGCATAAACAAAACATTTTTTGCATTATATGAGTATAGCCCTTAGGATAACTTTTACCAGTTTGCTACTCCAGTTTACATTATGTTAGTTACCTTTGCAATGGAAAGTGTGTGTGTGTGTGTGTGTGTGTGTGTGTGTGTGTGTGTGTGTGTGTACGTGTGTACGCGCGCGCGCGTGTGTGTGTGCGCGCACGTATGTACACGTGTGTACGCGTGCGCGCACACGTGTGTGTATGTACACGTGTGTACACGTGCGTTTGTGTGTGTGCGCACGCACTGTTGCCTTTTACGTAAGCCTTCAAAATCAAATGCTGCGTTCACTCAATCTTTTTTTGCACTCTAAATCAGAACCAAATACCACTCAATTTACTCTGTGTTGTGCATTATGCTTATCTGGGTCTGTTTATCCTTTTGACATCTACAACTATCATGGACCCTTAGGACATATTGTACGTGCATTCTGGTGAATAATCAAAACAGTTCATTGGAGTCAATTAATTTGGCTAGTAATTCTTGCCTCCCTCATCACATTATTCACTACACTTGAGCTTAAAGCAGCAGTTGCTGGGACTGATTGTGTTCTCTAAAGAGTGAGCATTTCTGTAGTGACTTCATTTCTGGTGAATTTCCATAACCTGGAAATATTTTATTGCCTTGTGCTTTGTAAAATCTTAAGGCACTTTTAAGTCCTCTTTTAAGCACATTTAAGAAAGGGGAAAAGACAAATAATTAAAACTGAAGTATATTGTATAATCCTTGTATTCCTATGTTGCTCTTATTTTTTATTTCCGAATTCTATCTTTTATAAATGTTAAGTTTTGTCACCCAACCTGCACAAATGAAGGCTGCACATAGGGACTCTTTCAAGAATGTGTTATGATATGAGGTTTATACTTAATGTATTTTGATCAGTATAAAACTTGGTGATTCGACAGCTTCAAATGCTGAAAACTGGCACTCATTAAAATACTTGAGTCATGCTGTAAAGCTTGCCTTTGGGACAATATATTAAATGAATGTAAAAAAGACATTTGCTTTTTTGTTCTTTGTTTATGATTAAAATTCAGCCGTTTATGCTGATGGAATGCAGATGCTAACATACCCCACAAAATTGTTGGTTAGAAAATCAGTCACGGCAAAACGAACAGAATTTCACAGATTTCAAGATGCGCTTTTATACATCAAAAACGACGGTATGTTTAAATGTATCTTACAATGATGGCCCAGACCCGACTGCAGTTTCAACACGGTCCTTCAAATCAGTCGGACACCGGATACGACTTAGTAGCTTCCTACACATTTTGCTACATGAATACTTTCTTATTCCATATTTGTAAATCTAAAAAATACCGATTGCTATATACAGCATAAGCAATGAAATTGAGGGTAAGTGATTCCTTATTTCGCAAACGTTTTTATAAAATGCAACTTAAAGTGTTTGTGATACGTTAACGCGTTTATTTTATGTAGCCGCTAAGACGAATGTTTAATACCGCGTCGTTGAATTTTGATTATCGATGAAAATGAAGAAAAAAAACATTGAAATGTGTTAGTTTTAGAAAACGTAAGCTGTGTCACCGTTTTTCTGAGGACGATGGCTTCTCAGAGAGTGCTCCCTCAAAGCAAGGAGTCACTTCTCCAGAACTACAATAAAAAACTCAAGGATGACATCAGATCAGTTCTGGACAACTTCACAGAAATCATCAAGACCGCCAAGGTAAACAAACCCACACCCTCATACGGTAGTTGTGCTTTTTGGTGCTCTACATTGAGACGTTAATATTGGTATTATCCCAACATGTAATTCAGATTGAAGATGAGACACAGGTTTCCCGGGCAACCCAAGGGGAGCAAGACCATTACGAAATGCACGTTAGAGCAGCCAACATTGTAAGTATAGGGCGCCCAAAGTCCATGTACGTATTGGGTAAGAACATCCTATCATGATATAATCAGTGCAACAAAAAAACTAATATTAATCTGTGTCAGGTACGTGCAGGAGAGTCCCTGATGAAACTAGTGTCGGACTTGAAGCAGTTCCTGATCCTGAACGACTTCCCCTCTGTAAACGATGCCATTGCCCTTCAAAACCAGCAGCTTCGTTCACTGCAGGAAGAATGCGACAAGAAACTCACTTCCCTCCGTGACGAGATTGCTGTCGACCTCTATGAACTAGAGGAAGAATATTACTCCTCCAGGTACAAATAGACTATTCGCTGCACTGTATGCCGATACCTAGAGCCATGCTCCCACTTCCTTTGACCATTCACCACTGAGCCATATGAAAAGGTACCCCCATCTCTACTGCAAAGCTGTGTGTTTCTCTCATATCTACTGGCTGATGATGAATGGGTCCTTTTGCATTTGTATCATTCAAGATATTAGGAGTTTC
This sequence comes from Stylephorus chordatus, assembly GCA_900312615.1. NCBI lineage: Eukaryota > Metazoa > Chordata > Actinopteri > Stylephoriformes > Stylephoridae > Stylephorus > Stylephorus chordatus. Next base: position 6,336 of record OMPB01037518.1, on the reverse strand, counting down.
ATTTCACCCGAGTCTTCCATTTTCCTCAACGACTGTTGTAATTGATGAAGTGCCTTGATGTTTTTATGTCTTCTGGTATTTGTGTGTTATTGGCATAATAACCAATAGACAGTAAAGAAAGATGTTGTACGTAATAATTAAATGGGACAACCACTAATCCTCAGGATTTCTGTTCATGTTATTGTAAGTAGGAGACATTGAAGTTGGGCATCTGAGTAGTTTGCCTCTTTAATGTGAAGCACATGGAACTTCCTTTAAAATGGTCCTTAATAACAGCCTCACAGTGCATTAGGTTAATGGAACAAACCCCCAAGATTTGCTCATGCATAACATTTGTCCAGTGGCCAAATAGATGTGTGGAAATTTGGGGTTTATTGAGCTTGAAGCACATTGTTATGCAGGGAAATGCATTTTGACACATTTTAATACCATATTAACCAAACGTCTACATTATATCATATTTTATAAATTTATGCTATTTAGACAACAAACGTATTTAGACAACAAACGTAGAACTTGTATATGTGTAAGTCTATTGGATAGATTGCTGGCTTAGAGCTGCGTCCTATTTTATTTATTTGAGGTTAATTTAAAATCTTATGGCATTAACTCGCATTGGATTTCTAAGAGGCCCAAATGCTTTGGCTTCCGTAAAAGCAGTTAAGTGTTATTCTGAATTCCGTCCCTTGCACCCAAGATGTAACTATGCAAGCCATGTCAAGAACACTTAGTGATGATTTTTGTCAGAGACCCTGAACATTTAAGAAATAAAGTAGAGAAACGATGTTGGTCTAATTTTATTATCTTTAAGAGCACACCAAGAACTGTCTCTTTCACTTCCCATACCACTACTAGCATGCCTTGCTGCACTTATTTTTTACTCCCTTTCTTTCTTTTCCCAAGTCAATATTCCCTTAACATAAATGTATTGCATTGAAGTAAGTCCGGAGTTATATTACAGCTGCAACATGTTCTATGTTGTTCAGTTGTTTTCATGTTGGTTCAATTTTTCTCTCTGATAAATTGAGTATTTCCAACTGCCACTTGCAGCCGTTTCTAAGGCAACGTCCGAAGAGGGCATCCCTCCATTTCATTACTTGTTCCCGGTGCTTCTGCTAGATCTTCGTTTGTCGTGTCGTTTGTCTTTATACAGTTTTGCTCATATCTCCATGTGCTTCCTCTGCCTAAGCGCACCTGCTTTACTTTCTGTGCTGCGCTGATTCTATGCTTCCTATTGGTTTCTGTTCTGAAAAGCTACAGTCTGTGGGACAGCACTGACCTTCCCTTGTGTGAGGCCTACCGGCGCCACGACAGCTGGGCATCTCCAGGCACAGGCTGTGGGCCTGCCCAGGGTGACAGAGAGGACCTTGAAGGACCTCCTTCACAGGACACAAACCCCCAACACCACCTCAATGGACACGGGGCCGCCTCAGTAGAAAAACCGTGACGCATTCAAGAAAAGCTAACAGTTTGGTAGACTAAAACACTGCTATGTTGTGTAACTGCTAGTTACAGTTGGGAATAGGTTTGTTTTCTTATCAGAGTTTATGATCTAATCGGTTATGTTCCACTTCAGTTCTTAAATAACAGACTAGCTGTAAACTTCCGAAATCTGTAAACTGAAATCAGTGTTTGTATATTTAGCAAGTTGAAAATCGGTTAACAACTTAAGTCTTATTTTTGGATGAATGAGTTTTCAAACCTGTGTTGTTTATAAGCTTCCTTTTGTAATGAAACACATAATAAAAGACTAAGTCAGTAATTCTCCAGCTTCAGCTTTTAATGGGTTTGAATACTGATCATCAGGATTATAAAAAAAAAAAAAGTAATATCCATTAAAGATGAATATGTATCTGTGGTCTTAGCCGGTAAAAATGAACATACATCCTAAATGTAACTTGTTTATCCATCACAAATCTTTGCAATATCCTACACAATGACCGTCTGAATTTTAATGAAATCCTACTTACAAGTGATATTTACAAAAGGTGTGTGCCTTTAGAAAAACAAAATGCAGGCTGAATTATGCATCTATATGGTGTGCTTCATCAATAGATGGGTAGACAACCCATAATCTCCCTCAGTAGCGTCGATTCATCTTCTTAAACTTCTCATAGTGATAGTCATCAGTTGCCTTCTCATTGTTTGGCCGCTTACGGAAGTTTGGCGGGGAAGGCGCTGCAAATGCAAATCACAATATTTTAAGTAAATGGTGTACATTGAAAAAGAAAAAAGTTCATTACTATTGCTGTAGTTTTGTGAGTGTTCTATACATTATATACGCAATAAAAGTGACACAGATCGCCTTTGTGACCCTGCAGTCCTCTGGTGCAGTAATGCCTATAAACCATCTAAATGCTTCTGTGTGTGCACACTCACCCTCTGGCCCTGGTTTCTCTGTGTCACCAACACGCAGCGGTCTCGCTTTGGGCTCTTCCCTGTGCCTCTGGTGTCTATGAGCTGCGTTCGCGTCCTCGTGGTAGACTGAGAGAAGGAGGAATTTGCATCGGTTAACCCTCTTTCTTGTTGAATAGCCAACGATGATGATAATGACGGCACAGCTGTGCGCAACAGGAATGGAGGTCAACTCTCAGCCCAGAAGAGGGAACTCACAGCGGTTGTGTTGGACGTAGTTGACTGCTATGTTGGTTGGTACAAACGACGTGCCTTGGTCCTTCTTCTTGTTTCTTTGCTCTGCTATCAGTTTGGCTTTTGCTTCTTCTGTAAATATTATGTTCTTAATCTTTGCACTGAAAACACATTTTTGGAAGAAAAAGATATTATAACCAAAACAATCTTGCAGGGTGGTATAATCTAGTTAACATTTAATAAAATGGCAACTTTATATTTCATACATTTTCGATTAATAATTAGTTGTAAAAGCTCTGAGTTTCCGTGTACATACTCAATTCCGAGATCCACTTCAGGGATTCCACTGAGCATCTGATTAGACAACATCTCTTCTGTCTTTTTGGCAGAGTTGACCCTGATGTTTTCGGGCAGCTCATAGAGAAGGTCTTCTGCATTCTTAACCTTTACCTTCTGTTCCTCTGCTTCCACCAGACCCTTTTTTTTTTTAAGCTCCGTCTCTATGTACTTCATCCTATGAGTGAAAACAAACAGTCCAAGGGTTTAGTCTGAAATGCCTCACATTTTAATATGGATGAAGGAAAAATAACTAAATTACATAAATGCTGTAATGTTGGTATGAATGCAGAAAAAAAAAAACATACATGTCTGCGTCCTCATCTCTTCTATTGGTCTCAGCGGAGAAAGATGTACCAAGGCTGAGATCTGTCTCTTCTTCCGCCCCCCTGAAAATTATATCCTTGATTTACATACTGCTCAGCAAATTGACACAAGATGAATGACATTACAATGTAGCAACTATAGTAAACAATCAGTTAGGTTAACTGAACCACTGTAATTTAAATTGTTATTACATGTCTCTGTTTCTGTCTTTGACTTTCTTCATGTCCACAACCCCTCCCGTCTTCAATTTGAAAGGGTCATCCTGTAAGAAAAATATATCGTCTATTCTATTATAAAACAGATTTGGGCGTTATTATAACCATTGGGAAACCTCAAGCAAAGAGGGGAAAACGTGTCACCCACATCAACTTCGGTCCCCGGCGGCAGTGTCTCTCCTACCAACAAGGCAGCAACACTAAAAAGGAAATTGTATACAGATATTTGTCATCCCATTTTAGTTGAAATATACTTAGAATTTGGTCCACCATATAGTTACCTCACTCCAGTTTGTCGTTTCCGTAAACTCTGAAGTTCTTTCGCCTCCTCCACTTTTGATCTAATCAAAGAAGAACAGGCTATATTTTAACTTGATAGGCCTACAAACCAGTCATACACTTAACCGCTAATATACCGACCAAACATACTAACCAAACGATAAGGAATTTAGCTACGAAACATTACCTTACTTCTTGAGTTATTTCATCTTCTTCTAAATCAGACGAGTCCCTTCTCCTCCTAAAATTCTTACCTGCTGGCATTATACAACGTATTTATTTCTAAATTGTGCGACACGGTGTAGGGGATCAGTAAGGATGTTGTACAAAAATAAATCGTCACTTCCGCATCCTGGTTGACGACGACTTCCTTTTTAAGCAACAATAACAAACATGGCGACCTGCAGGCAGTTCGGAGGGTTATTACGTATGTCTGCCAGACTTTCACGTCTGTAAGTGTTTATTGCCGAATCAATTTAACGATGAGCCGTTGGTGTTTGGCTTGCATTATTTTTATTTACAGGATTTTATAGTCCTCAACAATTTATAGGAACTCTTGGCAACATTGGCTCACCTCTATCACGCAACGATAGTTAATATTAAGATGACGCAGAACGGTTCAGTTATATGTCCGAATGTCCGATTATTGTCCCCTAAAAATGCTTGTTTGAATATGTTTTCAGACCATGATTTTTGCTCACTGTTAAAACACGCATATTGTGTCCATACTTTTCCCTGACGTGGGTTTCTTCTGTTATAATACATCCATGTACACATCTATCTATTCTGCGCTTTAATTTATACGAATGTATAAAATACATGCATACCCTAGCCATTGTTTTATCATATCGCAGATAGGGCTTTGGGATTCTTCGGTATTATCTGTTTAATTGATACATAATTTATCCATAACATATTTTTGCACAGTCTACCAGAGAATAATCTGTTGATACCAGTCTTATTCTGTTTTATATTGCTTAGCACTAGTTATCTTAGTAAAATATAAATTGTCAGTCCCAAGCCTGAAAGTTTTTAGCCTAATGCTAAATTTAAAGAATGTGGAGACTTGAAATATATTTTTTTAGATCAAAGTAAAAGTCCTACCACTAAGGATATCTTATGTGATGTTTTAGCGTAGTAAATCAAGGACATCATAATGCTGGATTACACGGGACTTCATATAAAACACCAGTCACAACCAGATGGCCACAGTCAACATTTTCAGTCGTTCCTGGTAGGTACACTTAGGATACAAAGCTTTCTAGTAAAGAAAGGACTTGTAATATAATTGATGTTACATTTCATTCTTGCCATATGATCTTTCTCCAGCAAGAACAATGTTTATTCAGACCCAGGACACCCCAAATCCAAATAGTTTAAAGTTTCTACCAGGCCGTGTGGTTCTTGAAATAGGAACAATGGATTTTGCTGCCCCTCGTGATGCATTCTGTTCACCTCTTGCCAGGTAACCAACTGAGAATATTGAGACCATTTTTCAGTTAAATTATTCAAATGGTATATGGTAGCTGTCATATTGAAACAAATAAGTATATCACCTCTTAAATAATATTTTTTAAGTTAAAAAAAATAGATCAAGTGAAATTTAATATAAATGCATCAGGGATATGGCAGGGTGGAGGCTAGCACTGGGTTGAGAGTTCAGCAGGGTAACAGCTACAGGGAAGAAGCCTTTAAATACCTTCAATAAAATGTGAAAGACTATCCTCATTGTATACTGTAGAATAAAAACAAATATTGTAGACTGCTGCTGGGACTGGGTTAACATGTTAAAGTTATTGTCACCTGGCAGCTTTACCCTCCTCACTTATTTTCAACACACTGCTAGAACATTGCCAGCTACAATGTTCATGCACATAAAGAAAATCCCAGAAATCTAGGATGTGATTGCAGAGGTGACTACATTGACTGTTCATATATAACACACTTGTGTTATACATAGTACGGTAGCCACTGTGTAAACAAATATGTGTTTGTCACATGGGAAAAATAATGACAAATTATGACCATGTCAGTTCACCTTTGTTTTTTTTGTTTTGTTTTTTGTTTAGGCAGCTGTTCAGGATTGATGGCGTCAAAAGTGTGTTCTTGGGTCCAGACTTCATTACTGTGACAAAGGTAGTCAGCATCTATGCTTTTGAATAAAAAACTGCTGCACAATCCTCTCTTTTGGTTGGTTGGTCTTTAGGATTTTCTTTTTCTTTCTTGCCCTCTTTAGTCTGATGGGAATATAGAATGGAAAGTGATCAAACCGGATTTATATGCTGCCATTATGGACTTCTTCACCACTGGACTCCCTGTGGTCAATGAGGAAAGCACTCCCAGTGCAGACACAGGTAATAAACAGTTAACCTCTAGTACCTCTTTCTAAACAAAACCCATGTGAGATACAAAGGTATCTCACATGTAACCCCCCCCCCCCATCTTATCACACCAGTGTATGGATGGTCTTCAAATAGACAACAGTTTTCTTTTCCTTGACATCTTGCTGGGTTTCCATTCCATCAAAAACAAAATTATATTGAAAACTATCTTTTGTACTTATTTATATATTTTTTATATTGGCAGCAAG
>OMPB01037517.1:0-10850 GCA_900312615.1 Stylephorus chordatus | reverse complement strand
GTACTGATTCTTAATATGTGAAAACTACTTTTAATTTCAGCTATTCCTTGCAGTACTATCGAGAAGTGGGTGTAATTGCAGACATGATTTATGATGATGCGGTGCTATATTTTAGAATGTGTCAAACCTCTGTCACCGAGCAAAAACAAAACAGAGAAGCAAGGAGTTTAAACTGAACGTGTCTGATTGGACCCTCAACAATGATTGTGAACTGAATGGCTTCACGAAGCCCAGAGCCACTTTGTTTAAACCACACTAATCCAAGCGTGGAGGCAGGACACCAAAAATTGCAGGCCTCCTGAAAGGTGATCTGGAGGCAGAATGGTGGGCCAGGGCTGAGGTTTACATTGGACAAATAAAAATAACGAAGAAGAAAATAACAGAGCTGCTTGCTAAGTAATCATGCATTTATCTTGTATAGAAATAGACTGGTCCTTGTTATAGCTCATTTATCAATGCTTTTGCTCAAATGCCACATTCCAAGTTGCACGTTAAAAGAAGTAACGTAGGTGAAATGTTTTGTATGTCATTTGTCCACTTCTTCTTAATCATCGTTTTATAATTCGATGCACCAACGAAAACGTGAACTAATCTTACAAATAAAATCGTGCAAAGTGTATATGTCCCGACTGGTGATTTTTCATGGTTGGTGTGACTCTACTCTTTGCACATTGGAAGATCAGACTTGGCGTCCATGTCCTGGAAGACTGCACCAGCCATGCGGTAATCAGCAGTGTCTCTGCAAACCACAGTATGGATTTCAACTCTGGACTGCTGAGGACTTCCATTGCTCACATGTGGGGAAACACACCTCTGCTGGTGCTGTCAGCTCCTGTTTCAGGCCACCGCTGGCTAAATGGGTCCTGATTGGCTATTTGGATAGGGAAGAGTGCAAAAGGTTGACATATGGGAGGTTAAATCAGTGTCCCTCCCGCAATTCACACTATGGAGTATAAACATAAGCATAATGAGTGAAATCAGTATTTCAACTTTTTTAAACTATTTTAACTTAATCGATTAAGCCACGCCGCAGCAAAATGTTGTATTTACATACAGAACTAAGCTTTAAACATGTGTATACATGTTTTAATCTTCTCACTCTATAATCGTCTCACTCTTCTGTGACACTTAAACGAAGAAGAACCTGCTGCACCTACAAAGAGCTTAGTCTCTCCGGTGTCCTGCACTATGTTGACATACTGTACAACAGCCATCAGATAACACACGTACAGACAACACTCATATGAATATACCAATGAAGTAGATACTGTATGCAGATATGTAGATATGTAATAAGGGTAATACTTGACCTTATTGCAGAGGTATGTGTCAAGGTGGTAGGTTCAGTGGTGTTAGAACACATGGAGGTGCAGGTGTGGGCTGGTATAAGACATAATATGAATTCAATCAGGTAGATGTGAGGCTTTGTTAGCCTGAAACACAGAAACAACATGTTCTTGCATGTCTACATAACGGCTGTAGTTCGAGTCTGGACTCTAGAGGTTTTTTCTGTTGTCTCAGACTTGTCTTGGACTCGTTGGTATTTCCACTCAGACTTGTCTCGGCCTTGGCCTTTGGTCTCGCCAAATATTAGTTGGTCTCGACTGAGTCCAGCTGCCTTTAAAAAGTATATGTTTTTTTTTTCTCGAAATTAACTCCTTCAAAAGAAGATAATTGATTAAGCGAGCTTGTTCGAAAAACGGGCATTGGTTTAATTCATTCAAAATCCCTCTAGAACGGGTGTTGACATTGGCCGCCTGGTAACCAGTCGTAGGCCAGCCAAAACTCATTTCCGCGCACGATGCATCGATGACCCATCTGCATTTTTGATGTGTGATGCATCAAATTGCTAACGGTAATCCCCTGGGGGATTTTACTTGAATATGTTAACATGGTTTGGCTATTTTTTGTTGCCTATTTGTTGTTATTTACCTGCATTCAGAAGATGATTCTGAATCTGTATTGAATGTTCTAATGGAGTTTCTTGTTCAGTCAATGAAAAATGTGAAGTTGCACTTCAGCTTTACAGTATGTTAGCCTCGCTTGCCGGTCTCTCTGAGACACCTGCGTTCAAATCGCTACTCAATCTGCTATAGAGAGCCTGGCAGACTTGGTTTACAGAAGGGAGTTAAATAGTTTGTATTCCTTGAATTCGCCCAATCACGATGTTCGGGGGTGGAGCATCTGTTGTTTGAAATGAAGGTTCACACGGGAACCGGGTCAGAGTGATGGAAGTAAGGGACAAAATATCAACCAAGCTATTCAGACTAGCTTTATGTACTGTAAGTGAAAAGGCTATACTTAAAGTAAACAATATGACCTAATTTGATCCCACAGTGCAGTGTGGTTACAATGCATTTGCTTTTTGATCATCACAAATACGGATAATGGTGAAAAACACCCTTATCGGGTGGGGGTTACATGCTGTGTTGAGTATGATATCAAGTGAAACGTTTACTTAAAGTAAATAATAAATGGCCTAATTTGATCCTACAGGTTGTTACACTGCACTTACTTTTTGATAATTGTAAGTAATAGTGCAAAATGATCATCTTAAAATAAAATATATACTGTGTCTCTAGAATTATAAACGGGTAAGTAAGTGGTCTTGAAGAGGATTCATTTTTTTTTCTGTCTCTGTATTGACTACAGGTATGTCTCTCTCATTTGGACTCGGCCTTGACTTGGACTCGAACCTCTTTTGACTCAGTCTTGACTCAGCCTCAACTAGTCCTGGTCTTGGACTTGACAAAGGTGGTCTTGACTACAGCCCTGCTACATAATAGAAGTAAAAACTGTTATATCATTATCACTATTATTTAACAGTATAGCAGTAGAAGCAGGAGTATATAATGCTTTATAGCTGCACAACACACGCACGCACGCACGCACACGCACACACATACACGCACTCAGATGCATACCTTATCAACCAGGGAAGCAAGCAATACTTAATCTTGATATTCCATCTTTATCTAATAGTCTGGTGAAGTCAGCTTGAAGTCAGCTGGTGAAGACAGCTGCATTTGATCTAAAGAGGTGTATTTGTCGATAGATCTTTTTGAATCTTTAGTTCGGATTGGAGTGGTAGTTAAAATGTAAATTGGGATAGGATCTGAGACAGAGTGACTGTTTGCTGCAGCTGGAACACTTACACCAGATGCAATACTGAATGTTGTTTTGAAGTATGGCAGCGGACACTTCCCTTATTGTGAGAAAAAACCACCGCTGCAAGCGAAAAAAGAGTTTCTCTCTGTTTTACGAGTCAATCGGGCCCTGTCTAACGACATCACATGGACACAAACAGGAAGAAAGAGCAAACTCTAATTCACCCCAAATCTGCCTTAATAGAGCCAATGTTGTTTGTCTTGAAGTTGAAGTTTATTATTGACATGGCAGATGTACAATAATAATATTTTTTTTTAATAAAAAACAAAACAAAAACAACAACACTAGCAACAAACGCATCTTAAAAGTCTAAATAAAATAAACAAATAAATACAATCAAACAATTCCTAATTTTAAGGCACTATACAGGGTATCACTAGTAAAACGTTTTAAAACAATTTAAAAGAGGAGCCTGCAGCCTTTGAGTGAAGATCAGTCAATCTTCACTCAAAATCTATTAATAAGGCACGTGAGGAAAGGCATCGGGGATCTTTTATAACGTTCCGCCCGCGCCAATGGGATTAAAAGTTTGTTTTGATTTCTCTTTGTTGTCTGTATTGTATCGTTACAGGAACTCGTTTACATTTTATTTATTTTTGACATTTTTGACATTGAGGAACCCCAAGCACCTGTGGAATGGCAACATATTCGGTACTTTATTGCACATGTAGTGTATGTAGCAACCTGCTTTGCATAATCTGGTTGTCTCGTTCTATGAGAAGAGACGCACTGTGCCACGGCCATAGGTGCACGGCAGCTGTGAGCGATAAGAGGTTACATTCTTTTATACTTGAGCTATAGACAAGGTCAAGGAAATGATTAATAAGCAGTGAGAAGAGGAAACATAATCTGTGCATGGTGTCCAAACACTGACAATGAAGATAACTACTGTAGGTTGGTGTTTGTGTCCATATTTGATGCATTTGAAAGTTAATTGTTTCCATTTGTATGTATCTCTCATACTAACACATCTAAAATATGAATAATAGGTTTTATTTTAAATTAAAGATGGGTAATGACAACTACTACTACTACTACTACTACTACTACTACTACTACTACTAAAATTAAAATATAAATAATACAGATAAGAACACATCAGTAATATAACTTATTATACAATATTATAATTATTATATTATAATTATAATTAAAAATTATAAAAAATACATTAATAATTTCATTAAAAGTGCATTGTGCTAGAGAGCAGTTCAGACAGACAGCTCAAGGACTAGGACTCAGGTCTTTAGCAAATGTTGTGGGTAATGGTAGATTACATCATACAAAAGGCCCATTATTACAGCATTAGTAGTACCTTTAGTACTACTGTGTAATTCAGTACTATTGCAGTGAACTTCTGCCATGTGGGTACAGAGGGTCATTTAGAGGTCCATCCTCATCTCTGGACCAGTCAGGGAACACATTGCTTAATTTGTATATTTTTGGTTGGGAAAAGGCTATACCCATGTTAATTACTTACAGTAAGCACTTCATGATGTACTTAGAGAAACATCACTTTCTAATGAAGCGTGCAGTCACTACTGTTCCTTTGCCTAATGTTTATTTGATTTCTTTATTGTAATGAAATTCAGATGTTTCTTGTTTACACCAACACAAAGCAATACATTTATTTCTAATTTGGTTTGACAGGCCTTGCGGGAAAGTATACAGAATATGTTCCTAAAGAAACCCAGTGACAGATTTGTTCATTTTTCTTTAGCTGAAGTGAAAAAAATATATAGGTCTCAATTGTGTCTTTTTCCTTTAAACATACGTCAACTGCTGTTTGGTGCTCCACAATTACAAGTTGGTACATGAACATTGGAGTTGTAATTACACACATTATGGGAAGTTGAGCAAAGACATGTGAAAGTTGTAAATGGCTGCTGTGAAACTTAATTCACCGGCATTAAATTGCTTTGGCTAATAATGGACGATAGAGTTGCCCTGTCTGCGGCAGGTATCGCCTTCTCTTCAACCACAGCGCTCTCACTTCCTGTTGTCATCTAAATCTTTTCTTTATTCTTTATTTCCAGGCATCCCAGTGATAACCAGACACTGGTCCAGTTACACCGTGCATAGTAGTTCTCATCATCCGGTTAGTAGATAGACCGTCTCCTATGCACAGGAAATGCATGCATTTCACATGAACTAAATGCTTGCAAAGCCTATGACAGCTTAAGATAAGTGGTTCGTGTTATGAAAAGAGAAATGAGGGAAAGGGGAACCGGCCATTGTTTGGTCTGCAATTCATTTTGGAGAGACACAATGGTCCTTTGATTGTCGTCTTTGTGGACCCGAGATTCAAGTTCAATACCAAGGAATCAATAGGCTGAGGCCCAGGGGGGCCCCGGTTGTAGGAGGTCAATCGTGTGGGAGGGCGCACTTAGTGTGAAGGGAGGACAGGAAGTAGATGTGTTTTGGAGGTCAGCCCGAGAGATTTCCATCTGAAAAATGGCACGGAACTCTGGAATTCTGTACCTTTTATCTGACCTTTGACCCGTGCCATGAAACATGCTGGTGACCTTGCCAGTTTCGGCGGGATTCAAGGAATTATAATGATTAACGAGATGAGTGTAATAAACAGCAGCTAAGATAAAACCCCTTTAGCAACAGCTTCATCAGTGGTGTGTAACTACACTAGATAGCCTTTTTGCTGAAAGTTATAGTCCTCCAGCTATGGGGCAACAAGTGAGAGTAATAAAAACAAGTCGAGTTGATAGGCCTATACATAATTATTGACCCCATACAGTTAGGCTGGTTGCTTATATTGTATTACAAGACAGTTCATCATGTTTGTAAATACATTGCTCAGAAATGTTTTATTGTTATTTTAGATGCCCTTGGTGGAAGTTTTGTAATTATTTTAGTAATTTTCTGAAAGTATTGTGGTTTTGAGCATTTACATGAAGTTATATTAGCTGTCAGTAAAAAGGCGGTTTCTCTGTTATGTCTAACATTTGAAAATTAGCAAACTCAACAGTAAAATGTGTAAAAGTAGCTCTTTGTTCTCCATTCACTGAATGGAATTTGTTTCGCATGAAAGTGAATGTAAACTGTCAGGCTGTCTGACCGGTCTAGGTTTCATACTGAATTCTAAACCTTAGCAAATATGTCCACCACCCAAATTGGTCTGTTAGACAGTCCTATTATAATATTATGATTCACAAGCTGTCTGGGAAACCATTTTTGCACTAAGATGTGTGCGTGCGTGCGTGCGTGCGTGCGTGCGTGCGAGAGTGTGTGAGTGTGCGTGCGTGCGTGCGTGCGTGCGTGTGTGTGTGTACATGTACAGTAGGTAGTATCATTAGATGCAAACACAAGATCACCAGAATGTCATCTGGGTTAGTTATGGATTTTAACTAGTTAACACAATAGATAAAATATTTAAAATATATATTAAATAAATGAAAATAAAAGAATATATTGAATGTTTCTCTAATCTAAATTGACTGTTAAGAACCATGGATAACACAGCACACCTTTTTAGATAACGCTTTATATTAAGGTACTTATAAGTACTTACTGTATACGTCCTTATAAGATGCTTATTAACATTATTATGTGTTAATAAGACTATATAAGTGTTAATAATATCATGAACACATTTATGGTTTGATTATAAGATATTTATAAGCACTTGAAACGTTTTAACAATGTATAGACTGCTTAATTAATAAAAGCCTTATGAGTTTCTTATAGTTTATAATTACATTACATTGAAATACATTTATTCTTACTAACTTACCTATTATGTAATTGTTAAACCTTTACTAAGATTTATTTGTTGCTTTATTAAGATTAATACATACTTTATTATGCATTATTAGCAATTAACTATGCACTTATTAACAGTTAACTGCTTTTTGTAGCTACTAGCTACCTAGCTAAAGCAAGAATAATGCTTTATTAAGGTTAATAAATCCTTCATTATGCACTTATTAAAAGTTAACTATGCTTTTTGCAGATCACCCATCTGGAATGAGCACTACATGTGGTCAAGATCGATAACTGCTTATAAATGCATAATAAAGTATGTATTAATCTTAATCAAGCAACACCAAAAAAGCTTAGTACAGGTTTAACAATGACATAATACAGTAGGTAAGTTAGTAAGACTCAATAAATGTGTTTGTAATGCTAACTATAAAGGAAGGTCTCTCTGTATGTGGATATGTCCTTGAATTATCTTGACAACCATTCATTCGATCTACTTCACACTGGGTTGGTGTATTGCTGCGGACCCAAGGACATTCGCCACTGTAGACATTCAAAAATCTTTATTCTTATGCCCAGATTCTGTTTGCGCCCAAATCTTGCCTACTGCAGCTTTAATGCACAATTTTGTTTTCCTTGCCTACTTTTTCGATAGCTACATAATAAGTCTAGCCAACTTACAGATCAGCAACATATCAGACAGAGAAAATCAAACTCTATATGTCTGTATGGACATGCAATTTGGACAAGTGCAAGTGGCACGTGTAATATAGTATTAATAAACTTTGAATAAACAAGCTCAGCTCTGTGCAGCAGTGGGTTGGGGCTTCAGGGCACTGCGAATGTTACGTCCACAGTGTGCAGCACCAATATGTAGTCAGTTTATCCACATAACGCCTATTTGGAACAGGTGTGTTTTGATCAGGCAAAGCACTTTGCATGGTGGCTTACACTGCTCCCTCACAGCAAGAATTTCCTGGGTTCAATTCTCATCTGGGGCGCTGGTGACACTGGGGGGGATCTGCACGTTCTCCCCAGGTCTGTCGGTGCTCAGGTTGGCTATCTCCCGATTAGGGGCGTGTGGAGTTTGCATGTTCTCCCCGTGCACACTGGGTCTCCTCTTATAAAAAGAACCACAACCAAAAACATGCAGAACTTTACTGTCCTGTCCCTGACCATGACATGGATATGTAGCCTACATCTGGAAGTGGTCTCTGGGCGCTGATGAAAGGGCTGCCCACTGCTCCTGGCTGCCCCTGGAGGAAGGACAGCGAGGATGGGAAAATGCATTTCATTTCTCCAGATAACCTGCCTGCCTGTGTGTTGTGTTCGGCAGTCACCACTCTGTGTTTGTGTGTGGGTGTGTGTGTGTTCAGTGCATGTTTGTACCTGTGAGACAAATAAAGGATTCTTATAAGCAATTATAAGAAACTCATAAGGTTTTTACCAGGCTTTTATTAAGCAGTCTATACATTGTTAACAAATATAAATGTCTTATAATCTAACAATAAACGTGTTTGTGATGCTATTATTAACACTTACATAGTCTTATTAAGACATGACATTAAGCCCTTATTACTTATTAACTAACGTTTATTACAAGGACCTTAATATAAAGGGTATTCGGGTAAACACAAAATAACCGCATAGTGGCCTACATGCAAATGCAAGTGGCTTCCTGGGAAATGAGGGATCCCGTCGGTATGATGTGTGGGTTGTGACAGGAAGAATTTGGGGCAGGAAACTGTGACTTTTAAAGGTTTGCGGAGAAGAAAGCAGGGTCAAATGTGCTCCCTCCTAAAAATAGACCCTATTGAGATCTTTAACACGAGGGGAAGGAGCATCCTTTTCTCTGTGAAACAGCCATCTGTGTAGACCATTGTCAAACCAGCATTCTGGCACAGCTGCATTGCAATCTGCAGTTAATGGCAAATATTTGATTTGCCAATGCCCATATTTACTTTCTCACTATCAGTATGCAATCAACATGATATAAAAGAGTTTGTCAGTTATGACATGTTGCTGGTTTTAATACTGCTCTTAGCTTTAGTTGCTTAGACTCCTACACAGGGTTTGTATTGTCTTTTTGACTTAAAACAAAAAAACAACACATGTGTGAAAGTGCTTCTTTGGCTCACGAATCCAAAGGCGGATATTAAACACATGGGTTGCAAAAAGGGTATTGTCTATGAGTGGTGGTGAGATCGAGAGAGTATACACTTATATCCTTGGATCGAGTGTATACTCGAGTCAAGGAGCAGACACTGTAAAGAAGTATCATTGTGAACGCTGCCTTTCTTATCAGACTCACCCTAGCCAGGAATGTTAGGTACGCAACAAGGGCTGACACATAGCGTCGGAAGCAAACCACATCAAATTATGTCTGAAGGTAATGTATTTATCAGAGCTAGTTGAATGGAAACACAGCGTGTCTTAGTCTGTGGTTTTGACTCTAGAGAGGGGACTCAAATTGTAGCCACATCATATATTATCTTTACTGGTGTCATGCTTCCCTTTTTTTTGGTTCCTACTCTCGTATTTGATTTTTTATTTTTATTTTTTTGTTTAAGTTTATTTCGAACAACACAAGAAGACATACTCAACAGTCATTTCACAACACAGAACATCCTCATTGTATTATGATGTCCGAAAGGGAATAGGAAGAAGCAATGCTTATCAAGTCCTATCCCCCTTCACTCATTCAAAAAAACATTTTTTTTTTTTTACATTTTTATATTTAGTTAGTACAATCAATTCAAGAACTCAAACTAATCAAAAACAAACAAATACAGAGTACAAAATACCGAAGAAACAACATACATATGTCATCAACTGACATATTCTGTCTCCTCCCTGCTGTATCTTGAAAAGATATATTCTTTATACATCTTTTTAAATTGCACTTCATTTGCACATCTTTTAAGCTTTTCCTCAAGCCCGTTCCACATCACAACACCGCAAATTGAAATACAATTTTTTTTTTATATTAGTCCATGCATAATGCTGTTTCATGTTTAATTCTCCCCTTAAATTATAGTCCCCCTCTCTTTCTGTAAACAATCTTTGTAAGCTACCAGATAATAGTTTATTATTAGCCTTATACATAATTTGTGCAGTCTTAAATTCTACTAGATCCTTATATTATCCTTATATAGTATGCATTTTTAGAAACAGTACATTGGTGTGATTGAGATATCCAGCATTATTAACTATCCTTATAGCCCTTTTTTGTAATATGCATAATGGTTGTACGGTGGTTTTATATGTATTTCCCCATACTTCCAGACAATAACGTGATGAGCTCACTGAATTGAGGTCGCTCGATTTAATATTTCTCTACAGCTAAAAGAACACATGATTATTCCGTGTGCTGCTTAAGACGGTGCCAGAAAAACAAGCCGGGTTCACACCCAGTCTTTCCTTCCATCAGAGCAGCAAATATCTCCAAGCTTCATCCCCACGAGGTCCGACTCCATTCACACCTCTGAGAGAGGCGTGCACTGCATCCAAAATAAATTATTAAATCCTCTACGCTTCATACCAGACCTGTGGCGCCGGAGCAAATCAATAGGACGGCGTTTGATTTTTCGTGAGGGGGGCCACACAAAATCACCACGGCAACTGCAAAGTGGCAACCACAGCACCACTGCAGCACTACACGGCGCTTTAATGTTGTTGTTAAAGCATTTTATAATGATATGTTATTATTACTATTGTTGCTATAATAATAAGAATAATAATCTCCAGCAACGCCCCGCGACCCCGGCTGTCGAAAATGAATAAATGAAACATACAAATAAGGAGTTGATGTAGCCTCCTTAATGTAACTACTGTAATCCATAAAAAAAGCGGTGAGAGTGCCTTCAGCTACTACGCTCCAACACTTTGGAACACTCTCCCGCAGGACATTAGAACAGCAGACTCGGTTGGCATTTTTAAAAAGCAGCTCAAAACATACCTTTTTA
>OMPB01037516.1:0-11685 GCA_900312615.1 Stylephorus chordatus | reverse complement strand
ATATATATATATAGCACATTGTGTTATTAATCTCCTGTAAATTGTCAGTATGGAATGCTTATCTTATGTTATTTTAACAACACACACACACACACATATGTGTGTGTGTATATATATATATATATATATATATATATATATATATATTACACACATGATTACGATTCTATGTTCGATTACGTTTCTACTTGTCAACATAGCCTGTATTTAACTCTTGGTACTCGTGTACTTACTTTGTTTGTTTAAACATGTCTAGGTATTTTTGAACTGGAAAAACATTTGCTACCTATAAATGCATCAAAAATGCGACAAAGGGGCCTTAGCGGGGAAGAATTTTACCCTGGGGAAATTCTGTGGTGACACCGGACAAAAACAGCTTCTTCTTCTGTTGAGTTTTATGGCGGTTGATAATCATAAGTGTTGCATTACCCCCATCTGCTGGACTGTCCCTCTGAGAATATTTTCCCAGGGTAAAAATGTTCCCAGCTAAGGCCCCCTAAAACATGTGTCTTACTCTCGTATAAAACAACAGTTAGGCCTACATGAGGACAATTATTAATAACATATGCTCATAAATGTACCTAGTACCTTGTGGAGTAAGAAAGAAAGAGAGATGGAGGGAGACTAGGTTAGAGTGAAAGACAGAAGCAGAGAGAATGGCTCAGGGTTGGGCGCTTGAGGCTAGCCTTTAGTTAGCTACAGTAGATGCAATCGATTATGTTTCTACTTGTCAATATAGCCTGTATTTAACTCTGTCCTTGTGTACTAAGCTTGTTTTGGCATTCGTAGGTATTTTTGAACCGGAAAAACATTTGCTACTATAAATGCGACCTTAGCCTTAGCCGGGAAAAATTGTACCCTGGGAAAATATTGTCACGACACCGGCTTTGCTATGGCATGTGTGAAAATGTGCGACGGAAATGTTCTGGAAGTAGCTGCCTGTGTAAATAGCGAAAACCACTAGCGGTACCTGAACTGTGTGTGAAAGGGGCTTAAAGTACCAGTGAAACGGAAGTTTGAGATCATCTAACTTCCGTAGTTTTATGTATTTATGACTCAAACAGACTATAGGGGCGGAGACATAACGTTTAGAGGAATTTGATTGGAACGTTGACAAATGGGCGGGTTATAACAACTTTAGAGTGAGACGGACAGATTCGATAGACAGATGGCATTGAAGTTGACCTTTTGATTGATGGGTGGATGTCGTGAGATTATTGGTTGACCTTACTCTGATAACTGTGACGTAAGCACTTGAGTGGTACTGTCTTCCAGGAAGTAAAAAATCATAGGATTTGATATAAGATTACATGGAAACAAAAATTTTGTATTTTTTTTTTTGGCATAAATAAAGTCAATGCATTTTTGACGTCAGTAGGGGGTGTAATTAGAAACATTAAAACACCCAAAAAAATGCAAAATACAGTAATTGGGGGGCTTGAAACCTGCACTTTGTAAGTTTGTAGAAGAGGCTTGCTTGTGAATGCTGTTACGCATTTTAGCTGTCATCACACCATTTACTGCCAGTAAGCCAGTGTGAAAGTTCCTTAACATGCAACTGTCATAGTGGCCACTAAACAGTTTGCAGAAACAATCCGATTGAATGAAAGTCAAAAGAATTAGATAAACAAATAAAATAAGAATAATCTCTATTTGGAATACCAGTTCTATATTTGTTCTCCACATTATGTTATGGTCTAGAGTCTTCCAGTGCTGAAGGAAAATACCAGTTGGATGTATTTTCTTTCTGAAAGAAGATGTAAATTCACTTTGGCTGGCATGCAAATCATTCTAAAAGTAATAAGTAGGGCTAAGATAAACAACTTCATTATAAAAAATAATTAAGATATGAGGTAGAAGAAAATTAATTTCATAGATTACATTTTTTACGCTTACATTCTTTTCTTTCTTTTCTCCTTTTATGCATTGGATCTAGCCACTGCCCCACAGCAGGAAGCTGAGACGGATTCCACTACAGAGGGTCCAAACAAAGTTTTTGGACAAGCTAACAGCGCCCCCCTTCCCCTCAGAGATACCGCAGCGTCCGTATCGTCAGAAAAAGACTGCAACTTGGAGAAGAGCGCGGAGACTGTTAGTCTGTCATAACCCTTCATTCTGCACTTGATTATGCACATCTTAAAAATATCATTCTCGACGACTTCGTAGCATTTCTCTTTACAAAACTGCAGTTATGGGATCGTCTATATGTTGTTTTTTTAATCTCCTGTTTCTGTTTTTTTTTGCACTGGCAAACTCCCAGAATGCAACTTGCTCTACTCATTTAAATGTGATGAAATGCAAGACATGAGGGCAGTTGAAAAGATCCATTTGACATGAACATTTTGCAGTTTTTATTACAAGTGCCAACATAAAGTGGACAACGTAAGGATATGGACAAAAAAAACAACAACTAAACAAAAGTGTCATCCCTGGACCACGTATTATTTTGCTTGGAAGACTAGACAAGATCTTCTGTGAATACCTTTTTCTGTAATATATATTTATTATGTTTCTTGTAAGATTGCCTGATGTATAAGAAAGTATGTTTTTCAATGTATGAAAGCCAGTGATTTTCGGGTATATATTTTTTCCATGTTCTCAATGTTCTCGCAGTAGCTAGGTTTGGTCCAGTTATTACAAAAATAAATCCAAAGTATAATCTAATTAACAGATACATTTAATGTAGAATTATATAAAATCGGGAGAACATTTTTAATATTTGACCAACTGTTGCCTTTTTAATTTTATAGTTGAATGACTTATAATTTATTGTGTGTATTTTCTGGCAAGATTAAACTGTTCTTTTTTTTATGGTGGCACTAAAGCTATTGTATACATGTTGTACAGTAAATTTAACGTTTAGGATAAATCACGACTGAAATGTTTTCATAGTAGAGTTAATTAAATTCGAAGGGGCTTTATTGGCATGGGAAACAGACATTTACATTGCCAAAGCAAGTGTGAAGTAAAACAACAAAAATGTACATAAACAGAATAATTGTGGTTGTGCTGGTAAGGATGTGTATACAGATAAGTAAAAAATAATTTAAAATAGAATGGAAAAATGTAAAAGAATTTGTACAAATATAACAGAACTATGTAAAAAAATGTAAAAGAATTTGTACAAATATAACAACTACATAAACACTGCAAACACAGTAAGTATGTGCAGAGATTAGCACAGTGCAATTGGTCAGTGCAGGTGATTGACAGTCTTTATGGTGGTTGTATTCCATTGGACGCTCTTTTTTGGTCAACAGTTCACAAATCTTGCTGCTGTTTTTGCACATTGCTGTATTTTGCCCAGCAAATATGGAGGTTTTTTGTGATTGGCCATGTTTTCAAAGTATTTTTGGGTGGTTGTAATCCGTGGGTAGTATCTGGTCTTGGTACAGTTCGCAGGTGGTTAAAAAGTGCAGTTCGGTTTCTCCTGCTGTGTACAGTGGGGTGCAGTCACAGTCACTTGCTCTTCTATTCCCGTCCACCAGTGGCGCTGTAGGCACATGTGGGTGATTCCGTAAACAGACAGCCATCTGCCGCAGTCACTTAAACCTCATGCAGTAAACGCAAGCAGCCAGCGGGAATGGAAAATGGAGGATTGACCGAAGGAATTACGAGGACATGGTATCGATGATTTGTTTGTAGGTGGGTAACCAAAACAGTCCAGAAAAAAAGGTGAAACCCGATGTATAATTTATACGTGGTTCATTTAATTCGTCTGTTTTCGTTTCACTACGGGCTGACTTATTAAAGAGTTCCTCGACGTAAGGTTAAAGACGAAGTGGCTAGGCTAGCCTGCTAGCTAGCGTAACTTCTTAATTAATTTACGTTCGCCATGTTACGTCAAGGAATAACCGCAACGGCGCATTTATTTATTATGTATCAACAAAAATGGTGATTGACGTTTTCTAAACGGTAAGGTAGTTTTGGTCTCGTCTTCGTGGCCTAGCTCGCCTCTGAGCAGTGCTAGCTAGGATCTGAGCAGTGCTAGCTAGGATCTGCAGAGCTGCACGTTTTAGCAGCACCAGTCCCATCAAATGTGCATTTTAAGTATTCAGCTAAACGTACGTTGATGGGGGTTTGATTACATTTACAAATGTTTGACCGCCACAGCAATCATTTGAATCTAGCCAATCTAGTGTTGAAACATCGCATCAGCCCTCATCTATTGTGCTATAATATGCTGGTTTGGTTTATTTTATTGAATTGTATAGTTTTAGTTGTAAGTAAATAAACGTACTTCGAGGTTTTGATGTTTTGTGTGACAATATATTGTTGTGACTAGTTCAACTTTGTTAAAGACTGCAGCCAGGCCATGCGTCGCTTCTAGCACGATGCAAGGTCTCACCTGGACGGATCTCGTATAAACGTGCTGCTCATACTCGCTAATATGCACGATGTGTTGCTTTGTTGATTAAAAGTAGTAACTTGCGATTATCTGCTTTACTGTGCTGAAATGCATTCAATCGGGCCCTCCCCGTACTTCCTGGGCGACCGATCCTTTCACGTGGCTGGTTGTCGTGACCACTGACTAGGGTTTATAACACCGGGAACCCGAGACTTCTCGAAAACGTTATTTCCCGTTTCCCGGAAATTAAAAGTACGGGAGAAACTGGATTTTTTTTTACATTAAAGGGTGAGTTGGGAATTTTTGACGTAAAGCTTAGCCGTGATGATTCTGATTGAGACATTTTTCAGCTCCGTGCACCCAGTCGCGGGCTTGGGCAGGTAGGTTTATGCTAATGCTAGCACACCCTTACAGTAACCACTATCAGCCATTACCAAACTCAATTTAAACACTCCACACAGTGCACCCAAAGTTAATAAAATAGTACTAATAATAATAATAAAATTACAACAGTCTATCGGGGTGAATTGGAGTGTTTATATTAGGAGTCAAATTATCCTCTTCAAAGGCAGATATGCCTTTCAAACATGGCCATTGCAACTTCCTGTTGATATGTCTAGTACTCAATTTGACATTGATTTTATTATTATTATTATTAGTACTATTTTATTAACTTTGGGTGCACTGTGGAGTGTTTAAATTGAGTTTGGTAGTGGTTACTATAAGGGTGTGCTACCATTAGCATAAACCTACCTGCCCAAGCCCGCGACTGGGTGCACGGAGCTGAAAAATGTCTCAATCAGAATCATCACGGGTAAGTTGAAAATTAATCTTTACATCAAAAACCTTTAGTATAAATTGCTAATAATACGTGACCTACTACACAAATAAGACAATAAAACTGCGTTCTAAATTAGTTGAAAGTAGTAACTTATTTTTACAATATGTGTGCAGCTTCTTAATCTTTTTGTGCATTTTATTTTTGAATGAGTAATGTGCATGTTTATCAATATCCTCACCGCACAGCGCGTGCTTTGCAATGTGAGAACATGTGGTCGCTTTATTAATATAAATGCCAGTGAAGCAGTGTAAATTCGCAGCAAAAAGCTGAAATGTTCTGGCCGATTTACTAGTGGATTGCACTCACAACGTAGACTCGGAGCAGGTACAAGAACAATGGAGTCTTACTTGTTGCCCCAAAAAAAAGTTAATCAAGTCCTAGCAGAGCAAACTGTGCTGTTGATGGATTTTCTTTCCATGTAATAGCCAAGAGCGATTACCTCAGGTCAGCCATGGAATGGGGGGTCTTCACCCTCCCAAAAGATCCTTTCCAAATTTCAATATTCGCCAGGGAACAGAAACGCTGCAGTTGCTAGTTAAAGTTGGCACACGGTTCTCGTTTACCATGCACGAGTGTCAAGCCAAGGCTTTTATGAATATCAATCTACACTCGGTGGATGAGTACTGGAACTTGGGGATGTGCTGAATCCATGGGAACATGCCAGCGGTGAAGGACATTGTGAAGGGGCGACTATCCTCTCAATTTGCATGATCACATTGTGTGCTGTACGACCGATGGGTCTGGGTGATGGTGTGGCACGGGTAGCTGGTTTTGCCGGAGCATCAGCTCTGCTACTGGCATACGTTATGTATTGGCAGCCAGCTGGCATCAGTGCGAGGGCCAGGAGGAAAATGGCGACACAGATGATGGTGATACCAGTGATGAGGATCGCGAGGCGGAAAAAGTCAAGAAGATTGTGCAGCATTTTTGCCGTTCTGGAATCAGCAATGATAAACTGCAGACATGTAAAAGAGGGGTTGCACAAGATGGAACAGCCTTGCAAACATGGTTGAAAGATATGTCCTACACCTGTATCAAAAGGCCATTATTGATATTAATCCATCCCTGCTTGTGAGCGGCTGGCAGGTCAAACAACTCTCCGACTTGTCTTGTCACCTGCCTACAGCCAGTGAAGATGGGCGTGGAAACCCTTTGCCAGCGCAACACCTCTCTAAGATGGAGGGAGTCTTTTGCTTTATGCTGGAAGAGCTGGGGAAACAAGACATCTCAATTTGCAGGGAAATGAAAGGGGCAATTGAGAGATTTGCGCAACGGAGACAGAGGAATCTGGTCTCCCTCTACAGGTAAAATAGCCTAAATTATTATGTTAAATTCTTAAGTCAACAAAGGAACCACAGGAGAGGCGCGGTGAACACGATATGGCCAAGATCATTGCAAAAGAGTGCTCTTTGAAGCCACCAAGAGCTAGTCCACTTTCAGCATCTCTTCAAAACTTTCAGCGTCTCTTCAGAGCACTGGCTACCAAGCCAACTCCTGTGGACTCTGAACGGGCATTTAAGCTGAGTTAACACAGCACGATTTTAAGCCCGATTTCCCAGTCGCATGCGATTTTGGAGATCGCATGCGCCTGGAGGCAAATTGTACGTGACTAGTCAGTGCTTGATAGCTATGTGTGAACTGTTCAAATACACGTCTATGCCAGACCTGTAGTGTTAGTGTGATGTATGATGAGCTACAGCCAATGAGAACGCAAGACACGGGGTGAGGGGAAACCACGGAAGTGGCTGTACAACATTCAAGAAGCTGCAGCTGTACTAGACTACTTTTTACGGATCCTCACCCTCTCCCTTTATTTCAGCAGAAAGTCAATATTGTGTAATTGCAATTTTCTTAAATTTTTTATTTATTTTTTAAAAATAAAAACACTCGGTATTGAGGGATTGTTTTGTGATGCAAGTCAAAACTATGTAGTCGTGGAATTGTTTGTCCAAGATAATCAAAGACTAGGTTTTTTAGAGGCGATGTGGGAGGTTGTCACAATGTTCTGCCAGCGTTGTGTCAAAGTACAAAAACATCAAATTTGCACCAGTGGACTCCTTCCAGTATGGACCATATGCATTTGAATATGTTGTAAATGTACATAAATGTATTTAGAGTAGTAACCCAATTGGAAAGCATGTAATCTGAATGTCCTTTCTTGTTACACATTGTTAAAAAATAGGTTACCCTAGTAGAAACACGTAGAAATATTTGAAATGAAGAGTAAAAACAGCAAAAGCGTGTTTTTTCCCCCATGGTGTTTACTGTTTACCAGTGAAAGCTAAGCTATGTAGAATTATTAAGTCTCTAGTTTGTGACACTATAGTGAAAGGAGAACTTAGACTAGGATTTTATACTTTTATTTTTATCTTGTATGACTATACAACAATAAATTTGATGGCAATTTTGAAAGGTAAGATGATAAAAAAGATTTAAAGGATTGTGTAGTGTGCGACCATTCAGTCGCGTAGTGTGTACACTACCAACGACCCATGACGCCCGATTACAAGACAGCAAGTTGTGTAGTGTACTGTAGGCTTTCACAAGGCCGTGATGACTCCGAAAGTTGTGTCGTCTGTACGAGCCTTTATGTGGACGGTTCATAACGAAGATACACGACAGACATGGTGGTGAAGTTTGTGGACGCTCTGTTTCCTCAAAGCAGACCTGAACAAGAACAAATATGCCAGAGAGTGCCGAGCAAGTGGCTTTAATTTATTATGTAGTTTATTTTAATCAAATTTAAATGGCATAATTTATTATTCTATTATTATTATTATTTATTATTATATTTTATTTCACCATTGTACTTTAATGTTACCGTAGTTTGAGTTGGCCATTTGGTTTTAGCCTGCATAGCCTATTTTTGTTAGGCTGTTACTATATTTTTTATTTAGCCTATTTGTAATTTGTATGAGCATAGGAATATGTCTGCCATTTGTCCTGCAAGAGCCATGTTATTGCAGTGTGCAACAATTTGTCATGCAGCCTAATGTTAAATATTTGCTGTTGATCTTTGAGTCAGTGCATTATTCTTATAACGGTGGCTTTATTTATCAGTAAATCCATACTCAAAGTTACAAAAGAGCAGGTTCTACACATTTCACCTGTAAAACACATTTAGATAACTACTTGTTTTTTGTGAAATCCCGTTGTTTTTGGGAGCAATGAGTTTCTTTCTCGGGAAATTGCCCCAACTAGAATGTTATGTCTTGGCTCTTGTCCGTCTGTCCTAGCATTTAAATGGCAATTAGGATTGTGTTGCAATGTACACTATTATATATGCATTAGGCTTAGGGCAACCTTGCATCGACAAATGCTCAGCAGCTTGTCTGTATCGTTGGAGACTAGCTCTATTGAAATCTTGGACAGGGAGATATTGTTGTTCCATTTCCTTCTGACAAATGTACTTAATGTATGTTGCTTTGGATAATGGCGTCTGCTAAATGCCGTAAATGTATTTACCTGTAATATGTGAGTTTTCGACCATCGAACATTTTCCCCCTTGAATATGGACCAAAACCAGCCGGTCTATTTCAGCCTTCAACGTAACATAAAAACCGAAACCTTCCCCGACTCTCGGTTGCCTATAACAGCCTGTGGACTGATTATGTAAAGGACTCAAGACAATTTTCCCGGGAAAATTCAAAGAATGTAACGATGATGCGCATTCCAGAGTGCCTTTCCTCTCTTCAGCTCCTCTACAGCGCAGTGTGCCACCATAGCAAATGTAGCTATGCTGACATTGCTGAGCCTCTGTGAAAGCTAAGTTAGACAAATGGCGATTGATGAAGCTGGCTAGATGGCTCACACAACGTATCATAAATGCAGTCAAAATGTATATCATACAACAAGATAAGATGGCGCTTTATTAATCCCCAAGGAAATTCCTGTGTCCGATCGCTCAAATCACAATAGCATAAAAATAACAACATAGTAAAGCAAGGATGGATTAGTTCAACGTTACGTTACTAGCCTATATTGTGCTAGCTAGCAAGCTGATAACGATATTACGCTTTATAAATCCAATTTATTAACAAAAAAAACCATAACGTTAGTCAAACTATTATAACATTGTAACTTTATCAACATCATTCCGGTCAATCACATTCGGTCACATCGCTGTTTTGGACAATGCCCAGGCAGCTTGCCCGTGCTTACGGAGTGCAAACGTGTGCGACTGCAGTTCACTTAACGGCCACCGGTGTGAGTTACATAGTTCAGATTCAGATAACATTTATTGCCATTTATGTTTACACATAATAGGAATTTGTTGCGGCATTACAGTGTGTGATTACTTTTTTTCCCACACATATATACAAGTGCAAAACAAGACAATACGGTGAAACAGGACATAAGTCAAAAACAGTGCAATGGATGATAAATAAATATAACTAAATATAGTGCAAATGCAAAGTTTAGTGCAAGTTCAGATAGTCACTTTAATGTTGACAATGAGCACTTGGAAATTAATTGTACTCCTTTTTTCTTGCTTATGTTCGGTTTATATTGTTTCATATACAGCCTCACACAATTACAGTTTGACATAAAGATACAAAATCTACTTTTCAATTGGAGTATTTTGCATATTAGTGAAATGCTTTTATTCCTGCAATGTTTAAATTGTGCATTTATTTTTTCCTCGTATGGTAAAAGCATCTGTGCTGTGATACCGAGGTGATCCGATCATTTTAGCACGTTTATACATTTTGACATTTTAGCCAAATGGATATTTGGATCACTAAATGCTGTACACACTGCACTGTTGTCTTTTGTTTAGTGTGGAATTTAGGTGGTTACTCTAACCCATATTTTATCCTGTGCAGCGTATAATCCTGAATCAGCACTGATGTCTTCTGACTAGAAGCCTCTTTCTGTTGAAGCAATTGGTTACCCGTCACCACTGAACTGCAGGTATATATATAGAGGACCTTTTCAGGTGTAAACATAATGCGTTCTCAGCTCTGGGATAGGGCTGGGCAATTAACCGGAAATGTATCGAAACCGCCATTTAGAACCTGTCACGACTTAATCTTGCTCATGTCGGTTCATTCGGTTAATGCTTTCCCCAATGTGTGCGTTCATGAATCGCATGTCAGTTTAAAGGCATTGTAGTGCAAAACTGCAGTCACATAGAGCTTCGATTTCAATGGGAAAGTGAAAGTAAATATTTTAAGCTACGTGTTTATATAAATATGTGTGCCTAATAGTGCACAAAAGTGTGCCGAATAGCGTATACATGTTTTTATTTATTTATTTTCGAAACGGGAAAAAATGTCTGCTGAATTTGATCGTCAGGTTGAATATAGGGGTTATTTGCCTTTTTTTTTTACTTTTTTGAAAAACAAACATAAATGACAATTCTGTTCCAGATGTTTACAAAGATAGATGGATAATAACAATTATTAAAATAGATATTTTAGTACAATAAAAATACAACATAAAAATTTAAAAACCTTTTTACATTTAAAATTAAAAAAAATAAATAAAAAATAATCGTTCATTAATCGTAATCGAGGTAAAAGTTTGAAATAATCGTGACATTGATTGTCACGATTATCAAGTCATATCGCCCAGCCCTACTCCGGGTCTATATTCACAGTATCAGCTTGGCAGTGGTTATTTTACAATATAGCCTGTTGATCTGAATATAATTTGCAATTCAACAGCTCAATAGGAGGTATGTTGTTTAGTCATTTTCATTGCTGAGGTTTTTTTTTAAAGGTTATGAAGTTCTCAAGGTTTGGTTTCATACGACAAAAGAAATCTAAAGCGTTCAGAAACGCCACGTGGACACTGCTCAACCGTTGTGCGTACAGCAGTCATAGTGTACCGTATACACGGAAAAGAGTAACCCACGGCCGGTCTCTTGTGCTTTCTCTCTTAACTGTAGACATTAAGTCTGAAAGTAGTGCTTGACTCCATCATCTATGGAGGGGAATAAGAGCCCTGCGCTCTCTCTAGCTCCCCAGCCAGAGCAGAGCCAGGACCCTATGGATAGCTGCTCTCAAGGTATCTTGAACGAGCTTTTTTTCTGCTTATCAGTGGGTGGTGGGGGTGTGTAGATGTTGTAGAGTGGGTTACACTACCAGGGTCCTATGCATTTCAATGTTAATGAGTTTGGGTAAAGGCTTGGGGTAAGTAAAACATCAAAACACCCGTTAAATGTTATTCAAGAAAATGTAATTGGTTGGTTGATTGTTACCTTATCAGTAGAGTTGCCATTAGGGCCTTTAAGCAGTTTTAGTTCAGTTTGCAGGCATCACAAGCTATTGGCTTATGACTTATAACCACGTGTCTGTCAACAGCAGCTGAAACGGAAACTAAAGTGGAGACGCCGTCTCGGGAGCCGGACGATAATGGCGCCAAAGAGCAGCTAGAAGAATCGGACGCAGCGCCCAAAAGCACCTGTGAGCTGAGGAAGACCTGGGGTTTCCGCCGCACCACGATCGCCAAGAGGGAGATGCCCGGGGAAGCGCCCGCGGAGAACCAAGAG
>OMPB01037513.1:0-10000 GCA_900312615.1 Stylephorus chordatus | reverse complement strand
CGCAGATGGCGTTGCGGTCTGTTGTATTACAGGTGTGGCACCTGCAGAAACCAGGAGAATCAATTGCACTTATGAGGGGGAAAAAAAGCTCAAAGATTCCAAGTCATTTCAAACCACTCGACTATCACCGGTCGACAGGAAGATTTACCTGTAAAAATCGTGCATTGGGTAGCTGGTGTAACTTGAAATCTTGTACAGGCACTGACCTCTGCTCACAGCCTTTTCAATGGCATCTTGATTGTTCATTATTTTGTTATCTGGAGAAAGAAGTGTAGGAATTACTACATTTGCTTCACCTGGACCAGCTACATTCATAAGACTGTGTGTGTGTGTTAAGCATCGTACCTTTCATTGTAACATTGACACCCGATGCAAGGAACAGCCCCCCGAATCGGTTGTTGAAAATCTGATTTCCCTCAAGAGTTGCTGTGGCGTGATTTGTGATCTCGATACCTGCGGAGATAATGCACGTTCAATTTCCCAATTTATGAAACGCCTCATTAGTCGTTAGCAGTTTGCTTACAATGGCGGCGCGTTAGTAAGGCTGTCCCACAGCCGTATAAATTAAATCAAAATATCAAATTAGCTTCGTACTAAAGATGACAAATTGCAGTGCTGTATGCTAGAGCTACCCACCCGCAGCGAAGCCATCAAATATCCGGTTTTTCCTCAGTATGGGGTGGCTGTTTGTACTAATGAGAACACCTGCTTGAGCATTTCTGAAAATGTCATTTTCTTCTAGCAAACCTGAGGACAGAAGAGTGGTTGGTCCCATCAGTAAAACATCGATGTGGACCTTAAATGACAGCAGACTAGTGGAAATGTACACACTTCTTAACAACTATGTGAAACAACTTTTTGCCGTTTTTAAATCATTCTCGGGGGGAAAAGGGAACATGTCAAAGAAAATGATCCACGCATGTCGTTGATGTCACGTGTACCTCGTCCACCATTGAAGATGCAGATTCCACCATCTCTTCCGTCATGGATCTTGTTCCTCCGCAGCGTTGGATTGCTGTCCGTTTTGATCCACACCCCTGCCATGGCGTTGTCAAAGATCTCATTGTCCTCAATGAAACCTAGACCTTAAAACGCATTGAAACGCAAACCCAGTTTATAATTGAGCTGCAAATATGTATACTGTGATCTAAGATATGATAGATTCTACAGAGAACAAACATAAGGACGTGGAAGGATGGATACAGAAAGTTTCTCACCCGAGTTGTAAACCAAAATGCCTCCGTTTTGACCTCCCCAGATCTTGTTCCGTCTGATTTTGGGATTGCTGCCAGTTCTGTATGCAGAATAGTACATACAGCTTTAACTTTGTTTTGCAATTTTTACATCAATTTTTCCCCCGACATTACGCTTTTAGTTACACATATAATCTGCAATTGATGTTAAGCTTGAAATATTTGACAAACCTAATTTGAACTCCAGAGTACATGTGATTGTAGATGTCGTTGTCCTCCAGCACACCATGACCATTGTCATAAAAGTAAACCCCAACCTGTTAATACAACGGCAAGACAACGCTTGTTAATTTCCTCTTATAACTCCAATTAATACAGACGCATTGAGATTTGTGGTGTAATAAAAGAAATTCAAATCAAAGTCTGGAGGTATTCAAACCATATGCTATTGGGAACACTTGGTTTGATACTTTGTGACTTCTCAATACATACATAGATACATACATACATGCATAGACAGAGTTAAGATGAATTAAAGATTAGTTATGAGCATTGAGTGTGTCGTCTTTAGTTTGGATGACATTGTAGTTTTGTTCTTACGTTTCCTTAAGTACAGTATAAAGGAATATTTGTGGAGATGCATGTACTCCGAGAGCATGAAAGTGCGATGGCTATAAATTTGGCTTTATACCAAATGCGATTTATACATTTGCACAAAACATTAAACCTTGAACTTGCTCTCTTCACACATTATCTCTTCACCACTATTACTCTATTCAATTCCATTTGTTCTGCATTACTGCATCATCCTTTTTTCAGGGTTTTGTTTATGTTGCGCATGCACATCTTTTTCTGTGGCTTATACCCACGTGCCTTGCTGCTAAATTAACTCCCCTCGTGGGACAATAAAGATGAACTGAGCTGACAGCCATTTGGCATCAATTCCTCATTGGGAGTCACGACTCATCTTGGGCCACATCTGTACCTGCTTCCCGCTGTGTATTCTGTTCCTCCTCAGTACTGGCGTGCTGCCCGTCGTCACCCACACCCCCGCCAGCGTGTTACTGTACACTTCATTCTCCTCGATCACCCCTTGTCCCTTTTCATGCTGGATGACATACAACAGAGACCGAATGTCAGTACTAGAAGCACATAGCACGTTGCATATATCGAAACACATAACACTTGCGCGATTCTTCATTGGATTGAGTGTTTAAGTATTCCATAGGTGTTACGTTTACATATGACAGTATATACCACGTATATTCCACCGTGTTGGCCGTCATGGATTTTGTTGTGTCTGACGATGGGGCAGCTGTTTGTCCGAATCTGGATTCCCGCCAAGGCATTGCCATAGATGTCATTTCCTTCAATGAGGCCTCGCCCATCGCCGAAAATGTAAACTCCACCTTGGTTCCCATTATAAATGGCGTTACCCCTGCATGTGTACAAAATAAAAAAAACAAATATATCAGATATCCTACTTTAACCAGAGAGTGATCAGTATGACAAGCCATACTGACCTAATCGTGGGATCACTGTTGGAGGTAATCCACACTCCAGCAAAGTTATTTGCATATATCTTGTTATCGATGAACTGCCCGCGGCCCTTTTCGTGCACATAGATGCCCCCCGTCTGGCCGTGGTGGATCTCACAGCACACGACTGTGGGGTTAGCGTACGCCTTCACCTCAAAGCCTGCAATGCGATTCCTATGGATGTTGCAGCTGTCAAAGTATCCCTGCAGCACAAACATTAGTTGGCAATTAATTCACAGCCCGGGTTTTGGGTCCAAACATTTGGAATTTCAAAATGACCCTCTATTCATTTCATGTAGACAAAAAACGTGAGAAGAATTTTCCGACTGCCGCTTGTTGTTTAGATTGAACTTGAAACTACTAGCATTCCTGTTCAGGTCAGATACAGTTTAAAGACGACAAGGCTTTCACATAAGTCAAACTATAATTTTAGACTACCTGAAAATGCCCCCAAAGTGATATATCACTTTGTGTTGTTAACTTTTCCACAGTAGTTCCCTCTAGTCATCCTCTAACTTTAAGTGGCCGTGGGATGGATCACTATTTTTTCCACCACCGACCTTGTATTAGTTACTTTTAACACAATTGAGTGCATGAATGGAAATGTGCTATACAGAGAGGGATCAAATGATAATGAGCTAGGAGGTCAGGGGTTGAAGGTCGTAACCCATGGTGAAACAAACAAGAGGCTTTACCATGCCATGGTCAAAGGTGAACACCCCTACATCTCTGCCGTGATGAATGTGATTGCGTCGGATGATGGGGTTTCCGTGGTTTTTTACCCAGATCCCAGCCAGTGCGTTGTTTGAGATTTCGTTGTCCTCATACATTCCCTAGGGTGGCACAGAGCAAAGGTCTTGGATAGGACTCTTCGATGAATTGTATACAAAATGGCTGACAAGGCCGGAGATTACTTTACAGCAGCGCTGCTGGAATACAGTTTCAAACCGGCGACATCTGTGAGTCTCATTTCGAAGCAACCAATGACTTTCTCACTTAAAAGTGTGCATGTTTTGCTACCTGTGCATGATCAGTGATGTAGAGGCCCACGTTCTCACAATCACTAATGTTGCAGTGCTTGATGGTGGGACAAGCACCCTGGCCGCTCACACAAACTGCCGAGCCAACTGAAACGAGCAGGAATACATGTATTTATCAACACCAAAGGGCTTCATACCAAATCCGACATTAACTGACATTGTATGCTAGATATTTGATTTCACATTCCTTTGCATCGTGCAAACAGGCTTTCTAATGTTGAACCTTACATCTACCTCCTTCCTACTGTTCTCGTCAATTCAATATTGCTTTTCCACTTAAGACTCAGTAGGAGACTTAAGTAGGAGGCTTTTATCTAGCTCCGACACATTTCTGCAATTAGGATCGTTCTACATAAGGTAATACGTCAATTCTAAGTTGTGTGAAAAGGTGTTACCTGTGCAGGTGCTGCGGATAATGCAGTGGTCAATGATGGGGCTGCAGTTGACGGTGATCTCCAAGCAGTGATGTGCGTTGTGGTGCTGGGCGGACTTATCATCAGGATTGAACTACAGACAAATGCATTCAACCAATTGATTGTTACACAAGGGTTTTGTTTGTAATACTCTCCCTGGCAAGGCTGGGCACTGGTTAATAATCAAACAGCAGATCAGAGTGTCAAAAGAGGATGGCACGTTTTACCCGTATGGTCATGTAGCCAACGTACGCGTCCTCCGAGCCTTCCATGAATACAAATGTTGAATCCCGGGTATTCTCAATGACCACTTTGTCGGCTACTTTTCCGGGAGCTGTGGGGAGCGAACGAATGGTTAGAGAAAACAGGACCTCTATTGAATACGTGCAGGAGGCAGTAGGACTTTAAATACACTTACCAGCTCCGACCATTGTGATGGGCGACTCAATATAGATCCATTCATCTGTGTAGATACCAGAGTGGACGAATATCAGGCCATCAAAGTGTCCCTCCTGGACCCCCCCAAGCGCATCTTCAATGGTGTCGTAATACTGCAGAGAATGGGAACATTAGCGAGGAGGGAAAAAAAGACACCATGGCACTGCAAACATTTTTATTTATTTATTTATAATATTTATTTATTTATTTTGTTTTAGACCTAATGCTCAGCAAACGGTCACTTACAAGCATGTTCTCCCTCCCTTTGTATCTGTCCGGATTACTGTAGAAGTGTTCAGCGAATCCAGGCTTCACATGTGCCCCTTTATACTGCGAAATAAAGTTCAACATGAATGAATTGCACACAATAAAACTGATGGCATCCCAAATGAATGATCCCAAAATCTAAATTTGCAGCAAGAGCCTTAAATATGTAGCATGGAATGCAGGGTGAAAAATGGAAATAAAAACAGTTATCATCTTCCATTTCCATACGTTTTTTTTTCCTTTCATAGTTTATTTGTTGTCTTCCTCATGAATGAATGTGCCGATTTTTGCAGATTTCAGCAATTTTTAACAAAATATTTTCAGGCAACTTGTTGCACCCAAGTACTGATCCTGTACTGTACTGTACTGATATATCGATATAACTTCGCATTTTATAGATGAATTTATTGATTTACTGTAGTTCCCATTAGAGAAAAGCTATGAAAATACTTCTTACAGTCTATACATCTAACGTTATGATATTGTATTTCTTTCCAGTCTCACAAGTCTGTCAGTTTCAGTGGCACTTTGAATTTGAAATTGCATTTACAATCCGATTTTAGAATCGGAGCTTATAATTAGTATTTTCAATTTGCAATATGAAAGAGGGTGCTTTTAGAGCCTGAAAACACTCTTTGATAACTCTGGAATTAGGTTTCAACATTGAACGTTCATTTGTCAAAACTTTCAAATCACTTAATTTCAAATTCAACTTTCTGGTGACACTGTTCTTACTCTACAACTGTTGTTAAATAGCTAAATAGTGAATGATTATGAAGTTAATTAAAAAAAAAAAAAAGATTATTCCATAACACATTTTGCCATACCACTGAAATGTAATCTCAGTTGATGGGAAGTTCCATCAAAATATGAATGACTTACTTGCCAGAGCATTAAAACTAACGGAGATAAAACCTTGTCTCCAATACAAATCCCCTTCCTTTTGGAAAACCTGAGAACCTCATTCCTCTAGTGTGAAGTAAAAGCTGTTATGAGCCGTGTGAAATTTGGGCGGAATTAGCTCCACAAGTTCCACATTTAAAAACGAAATGTTCCACATTTAAAGATGGTTTCCAGTATAAAAATGAATACATAAATATTGCCATGAGGCTTGCACGGCAAAAAAAAAAAACTTCCTCTAGGTTGTGAGACCCTTAATGTACAACTACAATGTCCAATGAAATTAAAGCGGTCGTAAATGTGTATGCAGAAAGTAAGGTTTTTTTTACCAGCTGCTGGAAGCTTTCCTTCCATGGGTTAGGCTGTTCATACTCCTCTGGGTTGATCTGAAAGAATTTCCCTGCCTCAGGGTGCATCATGGGCCGCGCATACTCAAAGACCTCCATGTATAATCTCTTCCTGCAATATGTAAAATACAAACCATTACAAGACTCTTCCAAATCCTTACCGCGGACAAATCTCAATGGGTTTGCAGTGTTTTCCTTCATCAAGCCACGGCGAGCGCCACCGCCACAGCAAGAGGTCTCACCAGAGGATGGGGTCATTTGCCAGCTCACTGAAGCGCTTGCACACGCATGTGGCACGGCACAGGTCCTGCTCCAGTAAATAGGAGAAGATCTTTAGCACCACCTCGTCTGGGAGCTTCTCCTGGAGGTACTGCTCTGCAGGAGCTGCTGAGAAGAATGACAAATCGCTCTTAAGATTATATTACGGGGAGAGTTGACGTTATCTTTTTTTTATTTACAGATGGGTTTCCTTTTCAGGGCCTAAATCTGTGTGTTTAAGGGTGCGAGAATAACTAAATGGAGCATACGTGTCTATTTGTTATTCCAATTAGACATGTATGCTCTCCTTTAGTGCTCTGAGAGAATGGTAAACAATACATGGTTACTACATTCTTCTACAATGCTGCCATATTGTTTTGCTACACTGTAGGAGAAAAATGTGTATTTGGATTACCTGGTAAATCTTGACACTTTCCTGAAACTCTGGGGCGTTTAGCTCGATGCCCAAAGTTGTCAGTGGTTGATGTGGAAGCACCCTGCATATAAAGAGTCATGTTTCCCCAATTAGACAAAGCCTTTGAAGTATAATTTTAGGACTGGCATGACTGGAATGGAGAGTTTTCCATTTATGATCCACAAATAAATAAAAAAAAATACTAATAATACAAATCAATGTAATGCATTAATATGTTGTACCTCCATGTTTGTCTTCGCTGGACACACCGTTCTCTTCTGTAATAGAGACTTTCTTCTAAGTTGGTACGGACTATTCTGCGCTCCTGGACCGGATTCTTCTGCGACCATATCTGCAGGAACGTCCTCATCTTTAAAACAAAACAAAAATGAGAATTCTTCAGGTGTCTTCTACAGAAATATTTCAAAGCACTGTGTTAGTATTTAAGGAGAGTGGAGGCGACTTATCAAAAAACGTGCTCAGAGTTAATAGAAACTCTTCCAAGTTTCTTTCTCCAGTCAGACTTTCAGCTTATCTCTTATGAAGGCATTTGTTCACTTGAATTGTATAAAACTGAAGAGATCATCGGCGCTCTACTGAAGAACTCCAAAGTAAGAAGAAAAATGTATACTTGACTTGCACTAACTTGTTTTAATTTTCTCTTCTGTATCGTCTACAATTGCGTACTTGTACATGCTCCACACAGTATTTTCAGGAATATGGATACACATTATGTTATACATTTTCTCCAAAAAAAAAAATGCTTAAAAGAAAAGGTATTACCACAATAGTGTGAGGCGGATATATGATAACACTAACTACCACTTTTAATAGAAACAAATGTAAATATTTGACAATAACAGACAGGAAAAGTACCTGCTGGAAAATTGCTTGCTTGCTCACCTATTTTCTCTGAACAAAATGTCTGAGGAGCCCATCAGAAGTAACACAATCAGCAAACAGAGAAAATAAAATAAAATAGGGGAATCACCTTTTGACCGAGGCCAATCCATTATTGCAATCTTTTACAACAGAAGGGATGATCTGATATCTAGTAGCTAGCTACCCCAGGTGGGCAATGCAAACGCTGCTTGTTGCTTTGGTTGCAAATATGACTCCCAGGCTAATACACTAGTAACCAATACAAACACCAATGGCATAACCAACTTCTCAACTCAAGCAGTCATAATGGTGGCATTGTAAATCACTGCATAGGCCCTTTAAACTTAGTCACAAAAACATACATATTAAGAGGCTGATTAATCAAGGAGTGATTGCATGAAACACATAGCATGACATTTGCAATGGTTGATTACATCAATGTTTAGACCAATGTGTCAAGGGCGGAAGAAGACGAGAAGAAATTAGATGATTTGTTGTTTCAAACCATAACGTATTGTATAGTTAAATGGGGTTGGTTAGTGGCTGTGCTATTAATACATGTTCTGCTACTTAATTTAACGTGTACAATACCATATGTTAGCAATTACTCACATCATCATGTAATGTTAAAATATAGTCCTGTCCTCTGATGTCTATCGCATTCTTGATGATTAGATCAAACGTTAGCTTTTAGCTGTGGTTATAGTGTACAGTCCCTGTAGTCTACAGTGTAGACCAAGTGCTCTAACTTTAAAAATGTTTGGATTTGGAACTAGGGGTTATATAGAATTTTGAGAAAATCGGCGACCACATTCCATTGTATATTCAGTCCGTGACGTATTTTACTACACCGCAACACAAAACCCTACAGTCTAGTATATACAGGAAATATATAGGTTCGCATTGCCATTTACATACTATTTGTACATCACAACATTGCCATTTCAGTTGTAGACAAATATGCTTAAGGCTGCCATTATAATGTATACTTGATTAGCATGTTAGCACGGTAATATAGCTGGCAAACATACTTTATCTAGCTAACGTTATCCTTCAGCATATTTGTCAAACATGTGGAGGACAACTTTAATCTGGAAATTGTGATACTAACGTGTGGTTGTGATTCAACCATCAACGACGAGCAAAGAGAGAGCCAAGAAGACAAGTAACTGAACCAGGGAGAAAAGCAAAGCAAACAAAGCGCGGCCTATGTGCTAGGTACACACAAAAGCCTCGGTGTTTCCTGAGTTTCGCCCATCATTTCAGACTGGCCTAGACTAGTGCGAAATACACAACACGTATGTACATGCCACTCTCGTGCAAATACTCGATTACACATGCCTACTGCATGCCGTGCAGGTTGACAATAAGGCAAAGTAGTCAACTTTACCTCTTTCCTGGTTATTCCTTTCCGGCTCCACCGGGCGCGGCCTCGACACTCGCCTAGGTCTTCTGCTACTTGCTCTGACGGAGTTCATTTGGGGGGTTATTAATCTTGAAGAAATGTCTAACCCTTCACAGCAGCAGAGACAAAGTGGGGCACAATATCTAATATGCCTTTTTCTTGAACATTGCGCAGTCCACCACCTTTTCCGTGACAAAAAGGGGAAACAAATATTTTGTTCTAACCCCTGCGCCTGTTTCGCTGGTCCTGTTATGCTAATGCAGGAGGAGCCATAACAGACAAGCACAGACCATAGAATACAGTCTGGTCTTGCCACAGCTGCATCACATGGGAGGGCCTTCAGTCATTACCTCGCAGATCAAAATAAAACGGCGACTCTGCTTTAGCATGGACGCAAAAAAACTACCAGTAAAAAAACAAAAACAAATTGAAGCTAAAAGAAAACAAAGAACGCACTTCAATATCTCCGATTTCCCATTAATGAAACAATAACATGAAATGAATAATAATAAATACGTAATATTATTAATATATTTAAAGGAGCAGTGTGCGGCGCCCGTTTTATCCAAACACTTTGTCATTTTTCGAAAAGAATCTGATTGATGAGCCCGCCCCCTGCCCTAGATAGCTTGGTGCTCTAGGTCACAAGTTTTGGTTTCTGTTTCTGGTTTCGGCTGTTGACGGACAGCTAATTCGGCCAATCAATCTTACTGGTAGCAGATTTTGATTGGTTGGAGTTAAATTTGCTCCCGTACCCCTAATCTATTATGTATTTTGGTGATTTTTTTTTAAAAACATCATAATTTATTGTTTACCATCAATACATCATGACAAATGCAAATATTATAACAAAAAAATGCATATAATTCTCGCAGCATACCCCTCCTTTAAGTCAATAAATGGG
>OMPB01037507.1:0-10752 GCA_900312615.1 Stylephorus chordatus | reverse complement strand
AACCCACACCATGGTATCCATTAGCTGGAACAGGTTGTAGCTTACCAGGGTAGTAGAAGGGGGCCCCACTCCACCACCTCTTCACATCCACGGTGTAATAAACCAGTACCAACACCACAAAGGCAAAACAGCCCAGTGTTGTCACGTAGGAAAGGGACCTGCCAGTCACATGGATAGATATGCATTGCATCTCTAGCAGGATATTTCTTGTATGTAAATCTCATTTATTTACATACAAGACAAACTAAAAAAATATATAATATTAATATAATATTAAAGAAGGATAAAACCTGTATTTGTATTTATTCAACCACTAATCAGCAATCAATGTTCTTGACAATCTAATGAATCACATTTATACTATAATGTTGACCAAAAATGGCTTAAGTGCTGCATCATGTGCATCATATATCATACACAATTATAGACATACACTATAAGACTGTTGACTTGTTGAAACTACAACCATTAGAACAAAATGATACCAAATGAGGGGATTTTACCAGAGGTTCTTGTTGACTGGAATGAATCCATGGTCTCTGGAACATTTGGTGAGAACAGCCGATATAATTCCCTGCAAGAGACAGTTAAATGAATTGACGAGGATTAAAGCTTTGAGATAAAACAGTGAGCAAATCTCTTTTCACAGGGAAAGTTCCAGCATTATGGATGACGTATGAATATTGATGTATAAACAGTGATTTATATAGGTTACATTACAAAGCATATCATCAATGTGCAGGTACAGTATATTATCATAAGAAAGTACGGTTAGATTTCCACGTGTAGGTTTCAGAATGTTCTAGATGACCAACAACACGTCTGTAAATGGTTGGTATTTCGTGTTGTTTTGCTATAATTTCTCCATTTTTCCTACAATGTTGTAATTTTACCTCAACCATATAGAACACTTAAGGTTGAGTTAAAATGATAAACAATACAAATTCATAGTATAAATGGCAGGCTCCAATTTTCTCAGTTCATTCCGACCTGTCGGAGGTCAATATAATTTTAAATACAATCGATTTCATTGAAGCTTAAGCTTGCGGACAAGGTCATTTATTGGAATTGAAATGAACCCTTGTTTATTCACCTTGTATACACCAAGAAGAAACAATGCCAGAGAATATTACACAGTGATCCTTTACTCTTAAAAAAAAAAAAAAGACGCACCAACCTAATCATGATCTTACCAATATAAGGCCCCATATGAGGAACCTTGAGATGATCTTGGAGTGCAGATCTTTGTAGTGAAGGAGAATCTTTCCCGCCTGGTAAAAACCCAAAAATCAGACAAAATTAAAAATCCAATTTATTATTTTTTTAATTTTGCTTCCAATAATCAGTAACAAGAGACAAAAATATCTAGACAAACATAACACACCTGTAATCCAAGGTAAGCCATGAGAATTGTGTTGAGGCTACCTAAAATACCTTCCGGGTCATATGGCACGTGGGTCGCGTAAATCACCTTATATAAGAGGAAAGAAGTTCCTTTAGATATAGATGTAAAATGATAGAACTCTTTTCTGTCTTTTCCTGAGGCAGTTGATAAGAATTCCATTACGATCACGGGTTATCGTGTATTTACAAACTGTTATCGTCTGTTTAATGAAAAAAATGTAAGCTAAATCTGAAATGAAAGTTCATAAGATAACAAGACAACAAACACTCTGACTGCATAGCACATTTGAAATGGGTTGAAATGCAAAGCTAATCAATTAGCATTTTATTTACATGTGATCTCTGGCTGAGACGGGAACTTTGCACTTTGGACAAAAGCGCTTTACAGTAGTGGTACATTCACACATCCCCAATCCAACCCTTGATGCTGAGTGCCAAGCAGGGAGGCATTGGGTACCATTTTTTAAGTCTTTGGTATGACTCGGTCAGGGATCGAACCCCCAACCTCCCAATCTCAGGGCAGACACTCTAACCACAAGGCCAATGAGTTGGTATATAAAATGAGCAACATTGGCTAGCAAGCTTGCTAGCTGACGCAGGCTTGCAGTCGAGTTTTTTGTAATCATATTTAGCATAGCAATAAGGCTTTCATTCATGAACAATATTAGAGTAGCAGCCGTTACCTAATACAGCCATATGAAATATCTCGCTCTTAACATTGTGTGGATTCCTAAAACATGCTTGTGGGGGTAGGAGGATAACTGTCACTGTGCAAAGATTCAAGTCAAAAAACATTCTTTTCATGTACAGTAGATACATGATACTGCAAAGACCATGTTTGAGAGTGTAAAAGAATATAGAGTGAAGGACAAAGATAGCATATGTCAAAATATAAATAAATGGAAGACTGCTTGCTATCCACATTGGTGGAGTTAGTGCATGTTTGGCTGGATACTGACCCGTGAGGAGGGGTTTTGGTAGATGTGGTTGTCCCCCAGAATCCAACGGTCTATGTACCCTGCTGCCCCGCCGGTGCAATTGGAGTACAGCCCCATATCTCCAATCCCACCTGGACCCAAATAGCCACTGCAGACAGACAAAAAGAAAAGTATTTGATCAAAAGACAAGAAACCACAGGCTAGTGAAGTTTACCTGTGGAGAAGTCGCTGTTTTATTAACAGCAAGAGCTATATATAATATGCTTGTTTAGCAGATGCTTTTATCCAAAGCAACTTACAGAACATGAGTGCATACATTTTCAGTATCTTGCAGTCCCATGGGATCAAACCCACAACCTTGGCATTGTTAGTGCCATGCTCTACCAAGTGAGCTACAGAACCGCTATCATGCAGTTATGCTATCATGCTATGTTAAAGATTTCAGTAAATGTTTGCAGGATTGATGGTAGCTACCAAATGCATTTATGTATTCATTGGCAAACCTTCACATGCGTTAACAACAAGCCTACTAATACATGCACACACATGTATGCTCCATGCAGATGAACGAACGCACAACTTCCCGTCTCACTCACGTCGGGCAGCCAGGCACAGGCAGCAGGAAGGTGAGGCAGAGCCAGACCACTTCCAAGCCAAGCATGCACAGCCATGCTGGCCAGTAGAGCAGGACCTCGCGACCAGGGTACCACCAGGCCTCCTGTTGGGGAGAAAAGCAGCACATCGAGAAGCTCTTTCCAGTCAAACAAATAAACAAACTTGGTGAGGGTGTGACTATGATCTGAACATTAAGAAAAGAAAACAAATCTGCATGGCCTGTATGTACGTATGTATGGTTACACAGCAGCACCAGTGGCTAAACACTTAATTAATTAGTCGTTTTTGAATTACAGTAAGTATGGCGAATAGAAGGCAGGTTTTGACTAACCACGGGGAGGCTGTCGATGTGAACTCTGGCCACCATCAATTCCAGCAAGGCTGCAATGAGGTAAGCCCAGGCCAGGCGCTGCAGGACGCCTGGGATCCGCAGCTTATCCCATGACACTGGGAGGGTGAAGTGCATAAGCAGCAAACACACACGGTAGGAATATCATCATCTGTACATTTTTGTTTTGGCTGGAAGTCATAATTGAAAATTTCAATAAAGAAATGAAGCGCATGCACACGGTGGCAGATGTGTGAAGAGTGATTAAAAGCACACTAGTTTCATCTGTCACCATCGTGTAGCTTTCAAATCATATTTGTCTGGAGGTGTTGGGATGGAGAGGACGCGGTCGCTCATCCACGCACAGTAACTTGTTTTCGCTATGAGATAGTTTGGTAACTTTGGTTGGAACATTTGAAACCTAACTTTTTTTTGCTTCACACTGAGGGAGATTTGTACTTATTGTACTAGCAGTTGAAATTACCAGCTCAATTCAACCAATTCAAGAAGCCATATTGTGCTGGACATTGTAACGTGAATACCAGCACAGGATAACTTGACTGGGTGACATGCTGATATATGACCCGTTCTTTTTATCAGTGGATAGTAATAAAAATTGCATTAGTGACGCTTTAAGGCACAAGGGTGGGCCCGTCCTTTACAATGTGGCTAGTGTCTGATTTGCTGATGCAACTCTGCATGTGTGCATTTACTAACAGGGTCCTTGGCAGTAGTTTGGGTTGATAATGAGGACTCCTATGATGAAGAGTTGCAGGCTCCTCCAAACAGCTTTCCACAGCAGAGAACAGCGAGACCAGCCTGATTGTAGTAGGGAGTTAATGGAGAGAGCGATCGATGTGCCCATTATAAACACAAACCTATAGGCAAGTGGGCAGTGGGGGAGGGAGAAGCAGTTGGAAAGAGGTTAAAAAAAAGAGACAGGAGAAAAATAAATGTGACAGGAGACGGAAAACATAAATCAGCTGAATCATTTTTGAATTGAATATAGGACCTATTAGGATTATGGTATGCTTACCAAGGGAAGACCAGATCAGCTACAGTCAGACCTATAACCAAAAATAAATAAATAAACAATTAAATGAAGATAAGATAAGATAATACTTTATTGATCCCCCAGGGGGGGAATTCGGTATTACAGCAGCAGTAGAGGACAGTACAGGTAGAATGTGCATTAGTGCAAATAAGGTGCAAGTAAATAAATAAGTAAGAGAGTTGAATAAGTTACAGTAAATACAAAAGAGAGAAAAAAAAAAAAAAAAATGTCAAAAGAAAATCAGGTGCTAAAGGTGCTAAAATAAAATAAAGGTACAGTAATCAACACAGTAGACAAAAGTAAGGGAGGTAAAAATGTAAAGTCATTAAAATTCAGCATATGTATAGAACTGTATGTTAGAGAAACAGAACATGTTTTTGTTTTTTTTAACTCCCCATTCCAGCTCTCATGTCTGAAGAACCAGTACCGCCCTCCTCCATAGTTCACAAACACCATGACAACCAAGGACATCCTAAGGGAACAGATGTAATGCAACATTAGCCAAAGCACTTGGTTTGGAGTACTGTGTGCAAAATTAGACCTACAAACCATGCTAAAGGTATATTAACATTTGAGAACAGATCCTTAATACAGAACACAACATGCTCAGTCACTTACTTTACTGCACCTTGTACATCACTATAATGTTATATATTTAACTTCAGCCACTTACTTAACTCAGCCACTTTTACTTTTATTCAACTCAGCCATCTTTTATTTAAATATTGCTCATACTGTAGCTAGTCTTGTCTTATTCTATGTACATACTTGCTTTCTTATTCTACTTGATTATGCTACTTGTTTATCTTTATTGCACATTTTTTAATATGGATAGTTTTATTTTATGTATATACTTGCATTTTTTTTATTCTACTTTATTCTGTGGAGCAAACGGAGAATAAGAATCCAATTGCACTTGTTGTATATGGCAAATAAACAAATCTGAATCTGATCTGATAACCTAGAAAGATGGCAATGACAATATTCTGCAAGTGCATTTCTTAATAAAAACGTTGGGATTACACAAGACACAAGACATGATATCAAAGACTAATCTAGTTTGATTTGAACCAGCAAATACTGAATACAAAAA
The DNA here is from genome assembly GCA_900312615.1 of Stylephorus chordatus. Lineage (NCBI taxonomy): Eukaryota > Metazoa > Chordata > Actinopteri > Stylephoriformes > Stylephoridae > Stylephorus > Stylephorus chordatus. The sequence goes on along the minus strand of OMPB01037507.1, from coordinate 5,320 downwards.
GATGTGGATAGCAGAGCTACAAAGATGGGGTGGTACGTTTGTTTGTGTGTGCATGTGTGAGTTTGTGGGGTAGGGGGTTACCCTCTGAATGTGTCCAGGGATCGTAGCCTTCTGCCGAGTATAGAGGGTGGTGGTAGGATGTTGTCATTGACAATCTCCACGATCCTGCTTGGGGAGCCCAGCTCCTGTGAAGGCAACCACATTTACCATATCATTTACCATGGGTGGGGGTTAGTGCAGTGGTTAAGGCATCTGACTGTAGACCAAGAATGCACAGGTTCAAACCCCCGCTCTGACAAAACTATGTACTTTACAAATGTAAGTCGCTTTGGATAAAAGCGTCTGCTAAATGCCCTAAATGTAAATGTAAATACCAGCTTGAAGATGCCTGAGAAACAAACTCTTGACAATATTTAGACAGGGAAATGCATGATCAATCATTTAGTAGTGGTCCGTTTGAGATAGCAAAGATGAACGCGCGCACACACACAGTAAAGCGATTTTTCCAATCATCACGCTAAGGAGAAAAGATCAAATAGCTGGTGTACAACAGCATAGACGTATCTCTATGACATAATTGTCACTGAGCGGGTTCCATTTAAACACGTTTCCCCTTTTTTTTGGATTGATTATGCATCATAATTCATTTCAGCTTGAGCTTCCAAGCCGTCCCTAAATCTGAATAATATAGATGAAGGAGAAGAATAACATTTATTCATGTCAACAGGTGCAAGCACCGAACCATACCCTAACACACTCACAGAGTTGATGAGCCTCTCTGTCTCCATGGAATTGCCCAACCTGAGGAGAAAACTCTTGACCACGTCGAGTCTGGAAAAATGCACATTGAATCGATTAGTAGAGTTATTTTGCTCTTGCAATGAATATCTGCTCAACTGCAACCAGAGATACATTAAATTCATTCAATTATAATGAATGCCTCACCCACCCAAAAGTGGTGCTTATTTTCACGTTAAAATACTTTTTTTTGGTCCTCATATTAGAACAAAACTGTCACCTAAAAACACAATATAATAAGAAAATAAATAATTACCCTAATATTGTTCCTCCAATGGCTGCCATTATGGTCAGTCCGGTGAAAAATATGAAGGCTATTAGGATTGCTGGGCAAAAGAATGGAGAATGGATCAAAATATGAGACCACCACCAACAGAATCTAATTTGTTTAAAGATACACACTTGATACACATGGGGTAAACTTAATATGAAGTAATCATGATACATTAATTTACATTGCTGAAATGGTAAAGTGTTAAATAAATTTCAGTGTGAATTCATAATACAAAATCATAGCGCATAGCTAGAATTTCCCTTTCCAGTAGAGAACACATACGTAAATAGCTGTTAACAGGATCTGCGTCGGTCACCACGGAGCAGTTTACGACTGAAGAATTTTTCAGATTTTTTACCCATAGAGAGTAGTTGCCCTTTTCTCCAAAGTGGAACGGAACCCTGACAAATACAGATAATACCACAATGATGAACTAGTTTCAAGTCATATACCAATCTGGTACATGCATAGCATATTTTGTAGCAAATATTATAATTTTTTATTTCATATTTACATGCGGAGATATGATTGGGGGTTGGGGGGCAACATTAGCGGGAACTTATCTACTTATCTACGTCTTTAGAAACGTACGTGCAGAGCTGTTGAGCTAGGGAGTAGCTGAGCTGCAGAGTAATGCTATGCTGTGTACCCACAATGAAGTCTACAGCGCTGGGCATGCCAGGACCCGGACCAGCGGGAACCAGACCTAAAGTCTGGTACAAGCACTGACAGAGAGACCAACAATATTCAGTTAAAACAAATGCGCGAACAATACCATCACCATAATCAAGAGAGACAGCATCAATACAGTATGAATGTAAACAAATCCATTCAAACATCTCACTTAGCCCTACCTGGTAACAGTGGTTCGACATCCATGACACTTCCACGTCTATCCCCAGCTCATTGTTGACCGTGAGAAATGCCTCATCCATTTTCAGGGAAATTGCTTCACTATGTGGGGAAGTACCTAAATGAAGGAAGATAAATGCATGCTGTGAGGAGAGATCTGTTATTACCAAATAGGGTTGTTTACAACCATGTCCACTGGAGTCCACTGGAACGACCAGACCAATCTTCTCTATCAGACCACACCCAAGTGTGTATCCATTCAACCTTAATAACGTTCAGAGAGAATAATCGCGTTTACTCTGTCTACTCTGTTAACAGGCTGTTACCAAGATCAACAAATCAAATCTTTAACATGTAGTCCATATTTGAACGATTGTTGTTGTTTTTTTTTAGATAGTAGATCGTTTTTAAAAGTTACCTCATCAATTTTACTTGGTGCGGCATGTGTCGGCTAGATCAATATCGGGAAAAGCTGATGGTTTTGACTGCAAGCTATTACAAAGCTACTGTCTACAACAAGGCATGTGAGCCAATGACCCATATAGTCACATGCTCGATCAATGAGCTTCTGAGAAGATTCAACAAATCCCTTGGAGGGAGGTTCAAAAACTCAACTTATTTTCTGTTTGTCAGGAGATTGCCACTTGCCGGGATCCAGTTTCCCCATTTCATTTTCGCATTCTAATTCATAACTTTACAATGTTTGTCAACGATGAATGATAATCGCTGAGATCATACTGTAATCGTTGGTTTAATTGACAGCAACATGAGTTTAGTTTCAAAATACAAAGATTTTGTTGCTAATGTTAGCAGTTGGGGGAAATCACCAAGTGTCTTAAACTCTACTTACATGAAGACATTTCAGCGGTTAATGGTACTACACAAATGGCTACAACCAAAGCAATTAATGTAAAAAAGTAGAATTCGCAATACTTGTGTTGTGCCCTTAATTTAAGCACATTACTCATTTCTTTTTCTCCCACAGGAGACAGTTTCGCATTTTTCTTCCCTTTTCCATAACATTTACCACTTCCGATCTCTCCTTGTTTTGTCATTGTACTGGGAGCAAAGAGGGACAAAGTACATTCATGTCACGTGCTTTTTGCTTGGCTACACGCTACACCCAACGTGATAATTTGCGTTATTGTCAGAAATTTTGGTAAGAGCACCCAAAATGGAAATCATTCAATAGAATGTATTTACAAACACGTAGACCCTTTAGCAACATTATACGACACTGTACTTTGCATAGTTTGTTACGGCGGAGCTTGCTGGTCACTGACGCATGCGCGCACACATTCGTGAAGGAAACGAAATCGATTGAGCGTCGAGCGAGCAAAAAGTGCTCCTCCCTGAAGCTTTCAATATGACAGATAAACAACATACACAGAAAAGGTATGTTTTGTTAATTATCTTTAATTACCTACACTTGTATTGGTCGAATAACTTGGAACAAATGAAAAAGCATAACATCGACGATGGATCATGCATTATGCATTTTGGAATGAAGTTATAAGTTAGCTAAACTAGCTAATTGTGTAACGTTAGCATTAGCCAAGTCTTCCATGCCAGTTGTCAAATAATCTAACCACTAGTCAATGATGTTTTCGTTTTTAGCGTCAAAATAGCTGCTGGGGCGGTTGTATGTGTTGAAAGTGAAATCAGAGGCGATGTAACGATTGGTAATACAACTCTTGATGTTTAAACAAAAAGTGTTTCCCATAAATATGTCTGCATTTCTTCATGTCCCACACTTCATATAATAAATGTGACTAGTTAAGTATTGGTAAACATTACCACAGTTAGATGTATTTTATTTTTTTTCCCACCAGGGCCGAGGACAGTAGTCCATCCCAAGGCACGGATAATTGCAGAGGCAGGACCCATCGTGATCGGGGAAGGCAATTTAATCGAGGAACAAGCTCTCATTATTAATAGGTATCCTAAATGTGCAACTTGTATCATTGAGCTCTGACGTTGTCTATTTTTCCTGTGATGCTCATCTTAATATGAATTAATTGCAGTCTTTACTTACCCGTTTACTTTCCTCCCCAATCGTCCACTAGTTACCCAGAGAATATTACACCTGACTCCGAGGGAGTGGAACCGAAGACCATGACTATCGGTATCAATAACGTGTTTGAAGTGGGATGTGGTATCCTTTTGAACCGTCATGACTAGAGTGACTAAAATCCTTAAACAATCATTTGCCTACAAACTCAATTGGGTTTATACTACAGCCTTGAGGCTTTTTAATGTTATGGATACCATTTTCTGTAACCAACCCCACTTCCACAGTATCACAAGCCCTGAAAATTGGGGACAACAATGTTATAGAATCTAAAGGTGAGATGTTCCATGTGATACAAGTTTTAACAAACTCAATAAAGGTAAATGTAATATATTGCTAATCTATTTGTCTTCTCCTCTGCCATCTTATGTAGCTGATGTTGGTAGGAATGTGATCCTCACCAGTGGTTGCATCATCGGCGCATTCTGCCAAGTCAACACCTGTGAGGTCATACCTGACAACACAGTCATTTATGGTTCTGGGTGTATGAGAAGAGTACAGACAGAACGACCACAGGTATGCTGTCATATGATCCATGATATGTTCTAAGAATTGTCACATTTTCCTTTAAAAAAAAAAAAAAAGTTTTACCTTTGTATTACTAGAAATGTACGAGAAAATATTTTGTGGAGAAATTTCTCTTTAACATGTACTTCAGTTTAAATGTGTGATAGTCTAATTTTATAATTGGTAAGATGGTGTGCAACAGATTATTTCCAATTCATATTTGATCACAATTCATATCTTCCAAAGAAAACATGAAAAGCAATATAAAACATTTCATTTTTACTTAAAGGTCCTATATTGTATTTTTTTAACAAAATATTGTATATTTTAAACAATTCCTGTGAGTCTATGGAACACATCTAAGGTTTTTTTTCAATAAAATACATTATTTTGTATTTTTAATCAAGTACTTTGGTGCACCTCTTTCTGCCCACACTCACGCTAGTTAGTAGTAGGACTCGATAGCGATCTATAATGTTCGTTTACTCAGCAGATATTAGCTTAACAGTGATTGGTCGGCACCTCTTCGACGTGGAAGAAACTCAATTCTGAATGGCTTGTTTCAGTAGGGGGCATTCCTGTCACAGCTGAACAGCAGAAACTGCACTTGGTACAGATTTCATATTTTGTCAGTGTTGGAACAACCCCACATTGCGTGAAACAATGTAAAACACTGGAAAAAGCCGTTTTTACAATATGGGACCTTTAATTGATAAACATGTCCGGTTGGATAACGTTGTCTCGACTCCTCGCAGTGAACGGGAGCCGCTGCAGAGATTGATGGTCATGGGAGCTAACAGAGCTAACATCAGTTACCA